>JAVSBV010154340.1:0-15049 GCA_033117975.1 Parotocinclus spilosoma
TGAAGCAACACGCTGAAGTAATGGAACGTTCTCTTTACATAACACACCATACATCACTCTCGTATCACACATGCTCCTTCCGTACTGAGCTTACAGCACCAAAATATCCTACACATTGAGTAGCTACAACAGCTATTTACTGTAAATCCTAATACTTTGTGATTTATAACATTCCTTTGTGATAATATATTTTATATAATTTTAAAAACTCTGATTTTTTTTAAATGTAAAAGTTCTGCAAAAACCCACGAAACAGGGAAAATCCGCGATATATTTTTTTAAAACCTGGGATGCACCGAGTCTGCGAAAGGTGAACCGCGAAGTGGCGAGGGAACACTGTATTAATATATTATTTAAAAATATGTAGCTATGCAAACGCAAAAATCAACTCCAATATTCATTTGTGAAGAATAATGTGCAGGCACATCAAGTGAAACCAGTGAACAGAGCAGACGTAGTAGCAGAAGACTGTGCTGTCCATTATCTACCTCCATTCATTAGAAGATTCATTTCAAATGACCTCCATTCATATAGAAAGTATATGTGCAATCCATTTAGAAAGGCGTTCCATGGAAGATTTAGATCACACCCATGTGAAAATGCCGTGTTTATCATATCATCAGCGATTTACTTTATTTTAATGCACACTTTCAGCGTTTGATTTATTGTCATACATGGCATGTGGTACGTTTTGTTGATGAAATGTAGGCTGATTTGTTACTAATATAATGAGCAGATTGCACAGGCTCAGTTCCTCTTGGCATTACTCCATTGCAGCCTGAAATTAACAGCCATTCAAAAGCCTGTTCAGCACAGTTAGATAAATCTTGTAAATACACAGACTAAGGCTATTTAAGAGATTTATCTGTCTGTGGTGAACTGCATTCCCTATACAATGTATAACTGTAGTTGTTTAAAAAGAGAACCCTTACTTTGAAGTATTAAAAAAAACAATTTTTGTCAAAAAAAAAGCCATTGCAGGGCTGTGTTGATTGATGTTTCTTGAGCCTCTCCACCAAAAATCTGGGGAGCAGCATCACCCAAAATGTAAAAACAATAAATCTTTTAATAACTTTATGATGCTGTGGCATTTTTGAGCTTCTTTACTTTCTTCATAATGGTTTGTAAAAATGCTCAGATTCTCTGGGACTCATTTTGGATCATTTCTGTTGAGCTGACAATGGGGAGGTCACGTAAAGGTAAAAGTACTGCAAATTTTAAAAAAAACTATCAAAATGTACCCATTAAAATATTATTAGTAAAAGTGGGAAAGTATGTAATAAGAAAATTAACATAGCATGCTACACTAGATAGGTAAGAACCTTTTAATGACCACATTAAGCTCTGTAAAACAGAACCTTTAATCAGTCTTTGTGCTAATGTAATGTAAATATATTTACAGTTACGTCATTTAGCAGATGGAACTTATCCAGAGCGACTTACAATTAACAGTCACAGTCAAAGCAATTGAGGGTTAAGAGCCTTGCTCAGGGACCCAGCTGTGATTTGAACCCTGGTCCTTCTGGTCCATAGTCCAGTACCTATGTAAGATTCTACTACTGACATTTAAATCCCTCCACAGTCTAGCGCCACCTTATCTCTGCAATACAGGTAAACTTTACCACTCCAGCCAGGTTGCTGCATTCCACGGACTCCAACTCTCAATCTTTCCCTAGGTTCAGGCTTTCATCCATGGGTGGCTGCTTCCACCCTCTGGAAAACTCTTCCTTTGTCTGTTAGGTCTGCTTCAACTATTAAAGAACTTAAATCTTCTAAAAACCTCTTTTTACCGCCTCTATTTAATGTTTAATGTATCTGCTTATCCTGACCTTTGTGTCTTATGTTGTATAAATTGTGCTTATTTTTGTTCTACTTGTTGTAAAGCGTCCTTAGGTTTGAGAGATGTGCTATATAAATTAAACTGTGGGACTGCGGTAGCCTAGCGGTTAAGGTACGGGACTCTGGTCCTTAAGCAAGACCCTTAAACCACCATTGCTTGAATTATAAGACTGTACCAGTTGTAAGTCGCTCTGGATAAAGGCGTCTGCTAAATGCTGTAAATGTAAACACACCCCCACCCCCACCACCACCACCACCACCATTACCACTACTACTACTACTACTACTACTACTAGAACAACAACAACAACAACTACTACTACTATCTTAACCATTAGGCCACTACATATATAGGGTATTTTGACATGAAAACAATGTGAAACCTGTATGCAAATGCAACAGAGTAGAACAGCAGTGGAGCACAACCATCTCCACATCTGAAGCCTAAAATACTCCCTCCAAGAAATACACAATACTGGTTCTTCAGTTTCTGACAGATTTATTCTTCTTTAGCTCTTATTGCACTTCACAGTAATCAAATCCAAAGCAGCCAAACTGTTCAACAGCATGAAAATGTACAGAACTAGCACACACGAACAGTCACACACGATGAAGAACCAAAATATAAACGTGCATAAAAACATACCTCACTGATTGCACACATCCACACATCATAGAGAATGACTCTGAACAGGAAATGCAGTATTGCCTTCTAAATACTTTAAGCAGAGTGGCAAATTTGATTCAACTTCTTGGCAGAGAAAATGGCGACACTTAAAAGTGTCTATGTGGGCAAAAGATGAGCAAATGTATGGGCAAATTATTGAAATGTTTAAAAACAATGTACCTCAAAGGAAAACTGAAAGGGATTTCTCTATCTCGATATCTCAATAGTTTTTTGTGGAAAAACGCATGATTGTCCCTAATAAAGATGTTATCTTGAAGTAGTTAATTAATTGAAGGAATGAATAATTAGCCCTTTTCTGCATGAATGCTTCCATTATCAGCTACAAGTGCAAAACCCAGGGTCTCTTACGATATTGGGATGTGCCCTTGGTAAAGGTCATTTTCAGTTCTGTGATGGCAGTATTAAAGCAGAAAAGTACATTGAGATTTCAGAACATTTACTTCCTGCAAGATGACATTTTTAAGGACATCCATGCATTTATCAACAAAGACAATGCAAAACAAATCACAAAAAGTGATCCTTCTGGCTCATCAAAGTCTCAGCCTTTTCTGGATGCTGTTTTGTACCAAATTATGATTATAATCACCTGTTGATGTCACCTGTACAAAATTACCTTATTATTATTATTATTTTTTTATTATTCATTACTAGCGCTAAATTGCCCACATCCAAACTTCATGCAAGAATAGATGTTTATTAACAAATGAAATGAAGTTATCCAGGCAAAACATGAAATCTTTTGGGTTTATACTGTTTGGAATGAAATAAAAGTTAATTAAATGTAAGGAATATTGCATTTTTATATTGCAATGTCCATACCATCCCAACCTTTTCTTCTTATTGGGGTTGTAAATGAAATAAAACCTAAGTAAACAAAGCATTAAAAAGATATACTGTAAATAATATTACAAGTCCACATTTCTATTTCCTATAATGCGTAGTGTAGTTAGTTGTTAAAGCACCAGCGAATGCAAAAGAGAGCCAAGGACACTGGAACACAAGAACAAATTGTGTAAGGATGAATAGTCTCAAATTCCCTGTTCTGTATTTTTGTTGGCAGTGAAGGTTGTATTAAATGTAAAATGTGGGACTGTTAATAATTGTGGTATAGGTTATTTTGCTATTTTTCTTCCTTGGCTTGGGATTTTTATTCCCGGATTAAATGTACGTCAGTTAATGATTCAAAATTGAAGATTTTTTTCAAATGGGAAATTAAACTAATTAAGGAAAAGTGGAATGAGTAAAACCCTTTTTTTACTGCCCTTTAACATTCATTAAATCACTAGAATAATAAGCAAGGCAGGACACCCCTGGACAGGGCACCAATCTATTGTAGGACACGTACACTCACTCGAACCCTAGATCTTATCTTGTTCTGCCTTTTGTCCATATAGTGCACTTGTCACACAGGATCAAATGAAATGAAAACAAATGGTCATTGTATAAACTTGTGTATTAATATGTATTACATCCCACAGATATGCTCCTGTGTGGGAAACATTTTCTGCTTGCTAGATAAGTGACATGTCTGATGTTAGTGGGTAGTGTAATCATAAGCACTGGCTGTCAAAGTCCAATTTTACTTACTTAAAAGGTTTAGTATTTGAATTTTAATGAGCCTATATTTTTAGACCGACACAGACAGAGTAAACATTTGCAGTGCACTAGTGTGCACATTCCCAATGCCCCTGAAGTTAAAATCATTTGCTCTTGTTTTGATTTACAAAATAGTCAATAGTCATTTATTTGTTATGAACCTGAGATTTGTTTATTATGTTGGTAGGTATTTTATTTTAAACCACAGATTCAACCACAGATTCCAGTTTTCCCAATAATTGCATAGGTCTGATGTGGACATACCACACGTGTGGCACAAAGTCAGGGTTTGGGATATAGAGCTAAAATAAGAATCCTTGAGAGCACACGTTTTCACATTAGTGAGCACTGACAACCCTAATTGTAACACACAGGCTTCATCTTTTCTCAAAGCATGAACACGAAGATGCACAACTGAGTTATAGGCCCAACAAAGTGCAGTCCAGTACTGTGGAGAAAAAAAACAACAAAGATTCCATAGGCTCCATTGCACGTATTTAGTGACCTCCCCTTACACTTGAGCAATAGCAGCATCTGGGATATTCACCAAGAGGCTAGGATATGTATGACTCACAAAGATGAAGAGTGGAAAATAACTCCATGTTTGAAATTTTTGGAGGACAGTCATTGGCATGATCATGTATGTCCATTATACCACTGATATAATAGCATAACTAATCATAATTTGTGCACAGTACAGTACAGGCCCAACAGAAAGACGCTTGTAATTCAACCACAGATTTGTTGTTTCTTATTCCCCATTTATCTCTAGGCCAGGGTCACAAGGATGTTTTTGAGTCTATGGCAGAATTCACAGGGTGCAAGCAAACGTGTATCCTTAATTATCCTTAATTAGGTGCCAGGGCAGTCCCTAAGTAGGGACACTTGTTGCCCCTGGGATTTGGTCCCCTTTTCTGGTCTCAGCTCTCTCAGACATGATCAGTACTGCTTAAGTCATGCATGACCATGGTCGAGTCAAAGCTGGGTCTTTGCAGTGGTGGGTGGCTGATCCCTGGCTCGATCCTGACCTTGGCCTCCGTTGGCATTTCCTCGCCGTGCCAGCATGGGTTTACTCAAGTGTCCTCCCAAATTTTAAGCACATGCATTAGGTTAGCTGGTTGATCTAAACTAATTAATATCAATGTAACCTTCCTCCTATCATTAAGCGCCCTTATTGCTGATGCAACGTTAAAGTAAACAACTAAACAGATACAAGGGTGGGCAAATGATTTGCCTCTGCAATAACTGAGCCTGGCCACAGAATGATTAATCCACACGTCTTAACGTATTATGATAGTGCCCACCTGCTTTTCACAGTAAAACAAAAAGCAAAAAACAAAACGTCAGAATACAGACAATTCAACAGCACAGTAGCAGGATGATTGCCATGTTGCTGATGCATTAGCACCACCTAGAGGTAGTAATCTGTGTCTAACAGGCCACCCCGTTTTTCTGAGGTATTTAAATGGAAGAGTTGTTCCAGTAGGACTACATATAATGAGGATCTAAATGTATATGTGCATAATTGGTTGTTTTACACCAGCAGCAACATGATCATATGACCATCATACTGTTTTATTGACCGTCATGTCATGGTTCTACTATTTCTATTAAGAATGCCTGCTGGTATCTAAGATAAATGACAGGTATGCACCATTTAATGACTACATTTCATTCTGATCAACAATGTACATTTAAAAAGGTTTTTTTTCCACAAGAAAACTGCATGCAAACAACATGATGTATTTGGTTTGTGGTTGTTTATCAAGTAGTTTGAAGTAAATTGATAGTCTTGAAAATTATTAGTATTTCTTTATAATGAATAAAAAAAATTGCCTAGTACCATTGTCTGCAATTTTAACATTAATTATGAAAATGAACGACCATGCATGAATGAATAGTAAATGGTCTGTCAAACCTTAACATTAATGTTCATTCATTCAACGACGGTCTACCTTTTAGTAAGCTAGCTTGCATAGTTCAAATGCAAAAAATTATTACATGTAGAAATTACCTACAGTAAAATATTCATTTTAATATAGACTGCAACCCTTCATCTGCAACCTAAACTGTTATACACATGATAATTATTTTTTAATTTGTGTAAAGTCACATTAATTACAGAAATTACAGTGATGTACCACTAAGTAGGGCTGAGTGGTATCGACTTGTTTCATATCATCATACTAAATGCAGTGAAATGTTGATTGAAAACAGCAAAGAATGCATTAAATCCTACTTAAAATAACAGACATACATGGCGTCTAAATTAAAATTCCAGGCTACACTTTCAAAGCCCTCCAATATATAAATATGCAAAATAACAGTGCAGTTTTTTAACTTTTGCGTGTGTGTGTGTGTGTGTACATATTTCACAAATTTGTGTACACTCCCCACACTTTTGTAACTATTTTATTATCTTCTTCTGGGACAACACTACATTGTATCAAGGTGTCATATTTCATCAATTCAAAGTAGTCCATCTACATCTTGTATAACAGTATAAATTTGCTGTGCGCTAAACATAATTCAACAACACAGCCATTAATATCTAAACCACTGGCAACAAAAGTGAGTACACCCTGCAGTGAAAATGGCCAAGTTGTGCCCAATTAGTCATTTTTTCTCCCCGGTATCATGTGACTCGTTAGTGTAACAGTGTCAGGTGCGAATGTTGGTTGGTGTTTAAAATTTGGTGTTATCACTCAAACTGGTCACGAAGTTCCAACATAGTACCTCGTGGCAAAACTGTCTATCTAAACAAGAAGACAAGCAGCCTAAGGACATGAATTACTGGAACCATGTCCTGTGGTCTGATAAGTCCAAGATACACATATTTGCATCATTTGGTCTCAAGCGTGTGTGACCTAGATGAGACCTAAACCCTTTTGAGCATCTGTGGCAAGGTCTCTAACATCCACCAGCTCCATGATGTTGTCATAGAGAAGTGAAAGAGGACTTTAGTGGCAACCTGTGAAGCTCCAGTGAATTCCATGCCCAAGAGCATTAAGACAGTGCTGGACAATAAAGGTGGCCACACAAAATATTGACACTTTGGGCACAATTTGGCACATTTTTTACTGAGGGGTGTACTCACATCTGTTGCCAGCAGTTTAATGAATGTGTGTTAAGTTTTGAGGGCATAGCAACACTTTACATTGTGTCAAAGTGACACATCTTCAGTGTTGTCCCATTAAAACATATAATAAAAGATTAACAAAAATGTAAGGGGGGTACAGCTACAGTATTATGTGTTTCACTGTGGGCACTGTTATGTTTGGGACTGTGGTAGCCTAGTGCTTAAGGTGCTGGACTATGGGCCAGAAGGTCCAGGGTTCAAATCCCACCTCTGCCACAGTTGGGTCACTGAGCAAGGCCCTTAATCCACAATTGCTTGAAGTGTAAGACTGTATTGTAAGTTGCTCTCGATAAGTGCGTCTGCTAAATGACATAAATGTAAATGTTTATACGTTCCGGCATCTTTTCACTCAATGCCCGCTTGCCAGATGGCACAGTCTGTGTTTTCACTTAACTGATGTTTTACAAATTAAGCACTGCAGTGTAGATAACTATAGAAGTGGACTCTTTCCCGAAGTATTACCAGTCTACCAAAGTATGATTGGCACAGTGAAGCTACTGACTTAGCTTTACTGTTTTCCTGCATCGTTGGCACTATTTTTTCCCCTCATTCAGACTGGTCGACTACAGCATCCCATGGTAACTAGTGGATGTTGTAATTGACTGCTTTATGCAACCCTTGCTTCAGATAATTAATTAGCAGTCCTTAGCAAGGAATAACAGTATGCTACTCGAGGTATGATTTATGATCTCGGTCAAACCATTCAAATGTGTGAAAGTAACAGGAGAGTGTTGGGAGGGGGTTTGGGGTGTGGATTATTAGAATGGTATTTATTAGTAGTAGCATAATATCCTTTCAGCGTGATTTGCAGGTAATTAAAGAAGTTTTGAATGGCACTGATGGGGCAATTATGAGTGTATTTACAACTGCACTTCTGGGATATTGAGAGCTACCATTGCTATATAATCTATTATTCTTACAAATATGATGGTTAAGAGCAGAACATGTCATGTATAATATTTAAAAATGGTCTCAATACAACTAGCCTACCAACAACGGGTGGCACGTTGGCTCGGTAGGTAGCAGCAAGGTTTGTTTATTTATGTTTGTTTATCTCTCGCTCTCTCGCTCATATACAGTGAGCCGGTTAGTGGGACCACATGCCGGTTAATGGGACCACATTAGGACCAGCTGGTTCGATTAATCGAACATGCTCCATGTTACAACGGGACGTTCTATAAAATGTTTATTAAACCTTTATTGTGCAATTTACAGGTATAGCGAACGTACAAACGTACTACTGTTACTTACAAATTTTGTTCATTGAAAAGAAAAATTTCCAAACAAGTTTTTCGAAACGATCTACAACACAATGTACAGGTACTCAGCAAGTAAAGCATAATACTGTTAAAACAAGTTCTTACTAAATTCCAGTCAACGTTTGAAGAACATATATCTCAAATGATGTAATCAATTCATACGCATGTCTTTGATGTCTTGGAAGCCAAATATGCATCCACAGACAGTATTACTAACAACATGTAAAATAAGCCAGATGAAACTTTGACCCAGTTTATACAGTCATAGGGTAAATAACTGGAATATACTGGAAAAGCACATACTATGTGGACCCCCAAAGACAGTTACCACTTAAAGGTATAGGTGGGTGTGTAGATCAGTGTACAATGTGAATGAGAAAGGGAGAGAGCGAAAAACAAAAATAAGTCAATGTAGAAAACCTATGATTCAGAGTGCTTCCATTCTATCCCGTCTACAATCAAGGAGAAAGAGAGACCCAATGAGAAATAGAGAATACAACAGAAGCTAAATTAGCAGGAATTTATTCTGTTTGTTTAAAAGAGAGTGGAGATAACTGTCTACAGCACTTAGGCCTGGGTTTCTTTCTTTACACACAGGGACAGGAGTTATGATGACATAGATGAGGAGGACCCATTTAATCCGCAATCGCGGCGCATGGCACCCTACAACCCGAGCCGTGCAAACGTGCACAGTTTCTGCAGCTACAGCAGCAGCTTGGGCAGCCAGACCAGTCTACAGCCACCGCCACCAGCTGCCTCCGACGCCCCTCCACCTGAGTACATGTACGTTTTTATGACGTCACTTCAACTAGCAAAGATAGCTTAATTGAATAATTGTCCAGGTGAACAGTTCTTTGACTCAATCATTCTTGTTTTTGGTTTGCCACAGGAATCAGGCTTTGCTATTTGGAGAGAACCCTCGCTATGAAAACGTGCCGCTGATTGGACGAGGATCACCGCCTCCCTCGGTATGTTGGCATTTCTGTGTAAAGAGTAAAGCTGTGCGTTATCATGCAGAGGGGAAGCTGGTCATCGATCCGATGACAATATGCTGTGTTAGAGAAAGACTGCCCTCTGTTGGTCTTTGCATTAATTGCTTCCCCTTTTATACGAGTAATAAGAAGTAAATTGCCAATTGTTAAAATATGCCCAAGAGGTGATGTTAATAATTGAAATTGCCCATGTAGAATATTATTTGTATCCCACCTCCAATAAATAAGTAAAATAAAATGGTCTAGTATCAATATCTACAACTTTATCATTTACAGGGTAAAAATACTAATACTAAAAGTAGTTTGTTGGTTTGGCTTTTTCGTCGCTATCCTCATCAGTGGACATCTAAGCAACACACACAGGGTTATATTCATACAAAAGTTGATCTCAAGACTAGTCTCTCACACACACACACACACACACACACACACACACACACACACACACACACACACACACACGTCAAAGCAAATTTAGATTAATTAAGTAACCTGTTTTTGGACTGTGGGAGGAAACCGGAGTATCCGGAGTAAACTCACACAGACACAGGGAGGACACGCAGACTCCACACAGAAAGGACCCAGACCGCTCCACCCTGTGATTGAACTTAAGACCTTTTTGCTGAGAGGCAGCGGTGCTACCCACCGTGCTGCCCATACTAAAAGTATTAAAAATACTAATATTATTCTACATGGATGATTTTAATTAGTAAAATCAATTTTTTGACAATTATCAATTACTTCTCAGTACTGGTTTACGCAAATGTTAATTTTCTGATTTTGTAGTATTAAGATTCTCATTTAGGATGCAGCGCAGGTAGCATAATGATTGTCTGGTGAACTTTTACTCTAGTGGAAATTTAGTAAAGCAATTTAAAAATATTACATTTGTATAAAGAAATGGGACTTCTGTATTGTGGTATGGCATAACTTGAGACAGCTAGTTCACTCTGGATGCAGAGTAATACCGCTTTGGATTTAGTCTGGATGCAGAGTAGTATCAGTCATGTAATAGCTTTCCCTAGGTTAGTCTTTGCATTGAGAACGGATTCCATCTGTTACTGAGCCAAAACTGAAAGCAAGTTGTCAATTTCAAATCCAAGCCAGATTCTAAATGTATGTATTAGGCTAAGTCAATAAACAGAAAACCTGATTTGAGATGTCATTTGTATGAACCCCTGGGGCAAAATTGGTCAGGATCATAAGGTTAATATGGCAATAAACATAAAATAGAAAGATTTTTAGTTAATTAATAATTAATTTTTAGTTTATTAATATAAAGAGTCTTATTGGGTGTACTGCATATCATAAATCGGCTGATATGGAGAAAACAGTGAATTTTACTCAGAATTGAGTACTCTGGTTTAAATAACAGAAAACATGTATACTGCGTGTATAATGTATAATGCATTTAGGCATTGTAATATATACTATATAGCCAAACGTATTGGGACACATTACATCTACAGGAGCTTTTATGGAATCTCATTCTAAATCCATAGGCATTAATATGGCCCTCACATTTGTAGAACTGTTTCTGTTCTACTGGGAAGGCCTTTTACAAGATTTTGGAGTGTGTATGTGGAAATCTTTGCCCATTAACCAAGAAGGCCATTAGTGAGGTCAGACACAGTTGATAAACGAGAGAGCCTAG
Organism: Parotocinclus spilosoma; assembly: GCA_033117975.1. Lineage (NCBI taxonomy): Eukaryota > Metazoa > Chordata > Actinopteri > Siluriformes > Loricariidae > Parotocinclus > Parotocinclus spilosoma. Next base: position 11,168 of record JAVSBV010154340.1, read on the forward strand.
TTCGCAATCCCAATTCTAGTCTGATAAAGGTATCTGATTGGGTTGAGGTCAGGGCCCTGTGTGGGCCAATCAAGTTATTTTATAACAAACTCACAAAACCATGCCTTTATGGATCTTGTTTTGTGCACTGGTGCAGAGTCATGCTGGACAATAATAAGACTTTCCCCTAACTGTTCATAAAGCTTCCCTGCTCTGTCACTTAATATGGTATTGAAAATTACTTTCCAATAATACCACTCTCAGTTGATCGTGGAATATCTGGGAATCTATCTAATCTATCTATTTAAAATAATTTATTTGCTACACTGTGTTTTCTCAATACAGCAACATGTGTAGATGCACTGCATACGTATTTATTATTGATATGATAATATTAAATAAAACATTTACATTTGACTATAGATTTTTGTCTTCTTTTTTTATTCATCATTACCGGATTTATATCCACAGACTTTTAGAAACAGTAAGTTGTTTCCTTTCAAGTGCAGAATCTGCTTTTTTTTCGCAGTTGTCTTAAGCTCACTGGTCAACAAATTAGTCACCTTGCCTGTTTATGCTAGCAGTAACTTCAGGCTCCTGTGGATGGAGGACGACTGGACTGTAAATACCTGTGGAGTGTGCAAGATTGTCTTGTACAATGTATGGAAAATGGGTCACAAAGCAGATGTTAATTATTGGTGAAAAAAAGTGATTACATTTGGGTGTACCAAAGGACATAGTGCGAAAGAAGTGGTATAGCCATAAGAGTATACCAGCAGTGGAAAAGTCACAGAATAGCTTCAGGAAGTCAACACAGGTCGCTCACAACCAATTTCTGAAAAAACACTCCACAAGGAACTGCATACCATGAACATATGGAGCAAAGTGGCACGCAAGGGCCCTTTTCTCAAAGTTACCTAGTTAAAGGGGGTGAAAAGACGCAAACAGACAGTTAATAACCGAAAATGTGTTAACTTGTCAGATTAATCTCATTTCTGTGATGTGTGAATCATGCTAGGAATTGTGTTCATCAAAGATCTCAGGAAGTCTACAATGTTCTGTGAAATTATTTGATGGGAATGTTTTAAATTATGTGGAAATGGGCCATTTGGTTGAAGTAACAGTAAATTTGAACCACAATGCCTATTGAGCTGGCGGACAACAACTATCCCTGCATTCCAAGCTGGGCTAAAAATGTGACTGACTGGCATGTTGAAAGGCATGCGAAATCCTGTGAATCCTCTTGAAAATCTGTGGGACTACTTAGAACAACGAGTCAGATGCCAGGGTAGGATTTCATCCATGAAATCTGTCAGAACTGGGCAATTCTTTAATGCAAATGTTGCCTTCAGAAACAGCTGTTACTTATAAAAAGAAGTCGAATCCTATATCAGTATTGGGTCCAATAGTGGGCCGAATCCACTTACTGATACTTAATCCATTTCACATCTGGACTTCAGTGTGCAACTGCAAAAGTGCACAAATATTATTAGCGATCAGTTTAACTTAAATGGGTACTAAATTTCTGATACTTGTCAGTCCCTATTAACTCATTTTATGCTTTAGAAACTTGACAAGGAGCAAAAATATGTCCGTTGTAAGGAAGCATCTCTTTGCTACGACCGCTTTGTCATGTGAACACAAAACACGCCCTGCTAAACCAGTAGCAGAAAGTCTGAGCTCAAAAGCTGTCAAAGGTTCTGCTCCACTTTCAGAGAAAATGCTAAATGTAGTATGTGTGGAAATCTGATCTGTTGTAATGGATGTTTCACCATCTAAAATGGCAAAGCATCTGAAGCATCGTACTGTTTGTGTGACTGAGCGTCAAGTGCTGCTTTAGCCAGGACAGTCTCAAATGCTTAACATGAACAAAGCTTTACATGGCAAAGACACACACAGAACTTCTCTCAGTCTGCTACTGCTACTGCTAAATACACTGCTTACCAAAACTTAGGAAATATTTCAAAATAAATGTGAAGAGAATCCCAAAAGAATCATTGGATAATCTGATCCTGTTTATGCCCCATCGCTGTCGGTGTGTTTTGGCTGATCATACGCCCTACTGAACAGTCCATGTGTGATGCTCTCATCCAGTCTGACATGCTTCTGTTCACCCCCATCAATATGTTACTTGCTACTTAATCACCATCATTGAGTTTGCATCTCATTTGGGTGATCGAACAACTTTTGACTTGTCATTTGTTTAATGAAATAAAATGCTTATTTTTTTAATCACCTCTTTTGAAATATCCCTTTAAATTTGTTGCAACTTACTACTAAAATTATTAAATTCCTAAAGAAAAGGATTTTACCATTTTAAACGTTTTTCTTTCCATTTAAACCTATTTTTCTTGTTCATCAATTCTGAATGCAAAGTTGCGAAGTTGAAATATAAAGTGTATTCTTTATAACATTTATCACATTTTCTTTTCACTGAAAATAAAATAAATAGAATGCAAACACCCAACTATACACAGTACCTAGAATAATAATCATAACATTAAAATATATGCTCCTTTATTGGTAGTCGTCCACCGGAATCGGATTGGAACTGAAAAAATGTGGATTGGAGTTATCACTAGTTATTCGCACTTGCAGAGGTATTACATGCTTTCTGATACATTTCTCTCAAAGGTAACTCATTTTTTGTTCGGTGAGCTTTTGTTTGAACCTTGCCCCATATCTCTCATCTGTAATTCACCAGTCCTCTTGTTCTTTTCTGGTCGTCAATCTAATTCACACCACTGCCAGACAGGTAGATTTGGATTAATTTATAAGACTTGTGCTCCTGGTGTGAAATCTAACCTGCTGTGGTGGCAAATGGATTGTTTAAGTTTCTCTCATCATGTTTCCTCCTCATCTCTGCATGAACTGTTCCAAAATGTATTGTTACTTATCATCAGACAATCATTCCATATAATCACAACACATGAAAAAAATCATATTGCACCTAATCAAGGATAATTCCTTTTCTTTTTTTCCAGTATTCACCCAGCATGAGGAACACCTACCTGTCTATGAGTGATGCACAGATCAGACACTTTGGAAGAGACTTCCAGGTGTAGAGTGCAGGTGTCGTCTAGAAAAAAGGACCCACAGGCACTATGGAATAAGTGCTTACTATTAAACCCTAGTATGGGTCTGTGTGGTCACAATGCATGGATGCATTATGTGAATGCATTCTCATTATTGAGAAATTAAAAAACTTCAGGTAATGTTTGATGTTTCTTCATAGAAAGACACTCAACAGACTTTCAGACTGGAAACAGCATTCTTATTTTCTAAAGGGTTTCCGGAAAATGAATGCAACTAAACCATCACATAATTTCACCTTCTACAGGATACCAAAAACATCTTGATGACAAAACATAAATGTGTATTTTGATTTTACTTCACAAAGGCTTTTAGCTCCAGATTAGTTATTTTGCAGTTTTGGAGTGGAGTAAGAATAGCAAAGTAATTTTTGATGCACCAAAATAAAATTGTTGGTCTATAATGATGCTGCAAACACTACTGAAAAGTAGGTTTGATTTTTTTCTTTTTTTACTTAGGCCAGACTTTTTTATTGCTTGCTTCGCGGCTCCGCCAACGATCATATTTGAAGGATACATATATATATATATATATATTTTTTTTTTTGTATTTCTTGGATCCGTCGCAGCACCAGTGGTTGAAATTTTAAAAATAATAATAATAGTTTTTTAGCTTTTTCTGGCAACAGTTTTGTTTGTTCATTATTTTTTTTCCGGATTCCCTTTAATTTAATTGTAGGTTAAATAAATTTTATTTTTAAATTCTCCTTCTTCCTTGTATTGATTCCACATATTCCTCGAAAAATTGAAATGTGCTGAAAAATAAAGAATTATTTTTATTTTTTTCCTCCCTCCTCAGTAGATTCTTAAG
>JAVSBV010154350.1:0-15049 GCA_033117975.1 Parotocinclus spilosoma
TATATATAAACAAAGTAATTAAAAAGCTCATTCTGAAGTAACGTAGCTACCAAGAGTAAATCAAACAATAAAATAATGCCATAGGTCACATTATGTCCTCAAATAATAAGCAAAATGGCTGCTTACATTATCCAAAATATAAGCTGGGTAAAGAATCACACTACAATCCACATTTAAAGCTGCCCAGACCATTACATGATATCATATGGCAACAGTGTATGAGTAAAACATTTTCTTCGGTTGAAAAACATATTTTGCCACAAAACATCTATTATTAAATTGGCGATGGAAATTAATATATTTTTGATGAAAAATCTTTTCATGACCATAAATAAATCATCAGTCTGTAAAAGCTTGAAAAAACTTGTGTGTATCATGCACGATGCAGCTGAGCAACTGCAGTTTTTAACTGTTCTAAGCTCTGAAACCGATAGAAAATGTTCTATCTATAAATGTATTAAATTTATTAATTTATAGAAAAAAAACAAATTCTGCTTATGTACCAGACTAGTCATAACATATATAGATAATGACTTGTTGATTATGAAATCTGTCTGAATCATAAAACCTCATGCAACAGAAACGATTCATGAAGCTAACAATAGTGAGTACAGTGAGTTACTGCTTGGATGTGAGCAATAACTTCTATCAGTGCTCAGTGAGTAAAATTATATATGGTATAAATATAAAATGTATTTCTTAATCTCAGTGGTTTGTCAGGCAGTTACATTCAGTGAGTTTACTTTACTGAACCTGCCTGAAGGCACCACCAGGACTCTAACCTGGGTCACTGCGGAGGTGAGAATTGCAAATAAGCCATCCTTGCACCTAAATTATTCACATTCTTGTAATGCATTGTCATTATATTGAGCATTGCGAGTCAATTACAGAACTTATCTGGAGGCACAAAAAGCGTTAAGCTATATATTTTCACAAATTCTTTACAATTATTATGGTAATACTGTTCAGTGATTTAATAAATGTCTTTATATTTTATATGTTTGGTTTCCCAAAACAATCCTGACACTACACGCTTCATTAAATCATGGAGCATAATGATGATAACGTAATTATTGAATCTGTTATAATGGAAAACCCATGGTGACAACATTAGAAATCTTCTAAACATAAACTAAACTACCACAGTTATAGGCTAATCTGCACTCTAAGGATCTATTAACCTAATCCATTTTTACACTATTTAGACATAAACATGGTTTTTCAACCAGCATCTGATCACAGTTGTGTGTTCTTGTCCATCTTGTTGTAGTGAGAAATTATTAAACTGGATACATTTTTAATTCAGTCTCTGCATTTTCTGATTTGTCTACTTCTTCTTTATTAGATTGGTCTGAGGGGGCAACTGCAGATTACTTCAAAGAAAATGGTAAACACTTCTATCTCTGCTGAAGAAAAGGGAATTCAAGACAAGGAAAGCAGGGAGGAGACCATCCTGGCCTTGCTCGGCATTATTGGAACCATCCTTAACCTGGTGGTTATTATCTTTGTGTACATCTACACAACGTTGTAATACTAAAAACCTTAACTGGCCTGTGTGGTGCTAAGAGCTCATTCCATATTAAGATGTTGAGAGTGACAACCCACAATAATGACTGGCCAAAGGATTACAGACATTTCAGTCTTTATGGAGAAAACTATGACAGTGATTAACGAGAGGAATTTGGAAACTGTGGAGTACAGGTTCGTTTACCGTTTGCATTGAAGAGAATGGATAAGAACTGGATCACTTGTAAATAACAACTTTTCTTTTAATAGGTAGCATTCTCTATTTTTCAGTAATATGGTTTAAAAGTGAGCTTAGCGGGTCACAGTGCAAATTGTTGCACTTGCTGGAATTCACATATTTGAAATTTAATTACACTAAATGGCAAGTTTTTTTTACGTTGTATGTTATAACTTAGACAACTGGTAGCGTTATAATGACTGTATAGCAGATAAATCACATACCTCTCAATGTTATTGTCATTATTTATATTATAATAATTTATGGTCTTTTTATTATAGTGATAACCTGTAGCATATCTTTGGGGATACAAGTGAGCAAACAACTGAATTTATTTAAACTGATTCTTTAGTCAAAATAACTTTTTTATATAAGTTAATTTAGAATTGGGAGCACTCTAGTGAAGCAAAGTAAAAGATTCTCTGATCTTAGTTGTCTAAATACTCTGCTACAAATTGTTTTATTGTATTGTTAATTAGTGCAGATAGTATGTATAGCATACACCCATGAGCCAAATCACAATGACAAATCAAATGAGGAATAACATTGATTATCTTGTTATAACCATTCAGGTCTAGTGTTGCTATATATTAGATCAAAAGCAAACAGTTGGTTCTCATAGTTAATGTGTTGGATGCAGGAGAAATGGACAGTAATAAAGACCTGATCCACTATGACCAGAGGTAAATCATTATGGCAGTTTCCTAAATGGCAAGGCTTGTTGAGCGCTCTCCACAAGTGCACATCCACACTTACTCAAGAGGTGGTGTTAGGCACGAAGAGATCATTAATGCCTTGGCAACTGTCTGGTCCAAACAGACAGAAGGGCTATGGTGGTACAAATGATAATCCTTTCTACAAAAGGAATGTGTCACAATATATACCTTGCTAATTATGGAGCTGTGTGGCCACCCCTGTCCTGCTTCTAAAGTGCCTACAATGAGCATGAGTATCAGAAACAGATTTGACCAGAGCAGTGAAAGAAAAGAAGAAAAGAAATGCGTTCTGTACAATAAGTTCTGTTTATATATATATATTTATATATATATATATACACACACAAGGATGGCTGGGTACTTTTGTTGTTTACCAGGGGAAGCGATGGCACTTGGATATACTGTGGGTAGAAGTCCAAACGAAGTCCGCCAAGGATGTTTTGCCAAGAAGTGAGTGCAGGCATATATGTGGATGTCAGTTTTACAAACGCCACATACTGAAACATTGAAAAATGGCATTGCCTTCAGCAAGAAATAGTATGTGCTAATAAAATTTTGCTTTACAGAACATGACATTTACTCAAATGTGTGTGTGTGTATATATATATATATATATATATATTGATTTAAAGCATATGAAAACAAAGGTGATTCTGGGGGACTGTTAAATAAAAAAAATTAAATGAATGTCAATCCATCAAAACCTCTTTCTTATAATGTGCAGTTAGTGTGGCCTGTTGTAAAACACTCTTGGTATGAACGGTGCATTAATTACAAAAGCCCATGCCCATATCCATTAGGAATGTATATACATTATGTATGCATGTATGGAATATGCTTGTTGAAATTCTATATGAAACTAATTTGTCACTGAAGTGCCTGTGCAGGACATTTTCCAATTATTTATACGGCAATTCATCAGATGTGTAAAACTTCAGAATCAAAAACTAAATGCCCTGGCATATGTTTCTACCACTCAGTTCTTTAATTTATTACACCTGCTGGCTTGAGGTGATTGGTAAAGCTTGGAAAACTTTTACTTTAGAGCATATAGTAATTCATCATATAAAATATCTATTTCCAATTTTATTAACCATTTAAAACATTCAAATTGCAAAAAAATGAACTACAATAACACGATTGGAAAATGGATTAACCCCTGATATAATACTTTAGATAGCCACCTTTGGGTTTGCAATGCAGCCATTAGTTTGACTGGATATGTCTCTGCCAGCTTTACACAACCAAATTGGGGAATATATGCCCATTCTTTCATGCAAAATATTCAAATTCAGTAAAATTCCTTGAGTGGAAAAACATTTATTGGTGAGAGCAAACGGACAGTTATCTTCAAATACAGGCACACATTTAGATCAGTGCCTTGGTCATTCAAGGATATTCTTCTTCCTGTGCTTGTTTTGTGTGGCTAGGGTTATTGTTGTGCTGAAAAAACGAACAAATTTCTGTTAACATTCTCTAACTGACAATTGATTATACTAATGCTACAGGTGAATGGGCATCCAGGTGAACAACCTATTGGCGTGGAACATTTAGAGGTTGCTATTGGTTGATGTGACTCATTTTAATATCTGTTTTAATATCTACATACAGTATTTAGTAGGTATTTGCTAAATAACAGCTACGTTTTTAGTAATCTGCATATAATGATGTTTGTAGTGTACCGTTGCCAAAGGCCCAGCATTTTTGAAGCATTGACTGTAAAAATTCTAAAATGTACTTTATATTGAAATAATTTGTAACTAATATGTATACACTAATGGGAATTTGAATTAGCTTTCCTCATTTCACAGCTAGAATCAAGGGATGCATTTAAATGATAGTGATGATGCTCTGGTGGATATTTATTGATGAATTTGTTCAACTTTATAATTAAGCATTTCTGAAGATTTGTTACAATATAATTAAATGCATGTAATAATATAGTCGAGTCTCAGGTATACATGTTGTTTATTGTCCTTTTCCTTTTGATAAGAATAACATAAGCTATTGATTGATTGATTCTGTATTAGGCTAAAGAGGGTCACTGTGGCTGCAGGTTTTTCCAGTATGTTTATCCCTGTACAATATTTTTGTTTGGGCAGGAGGTTAAAAAAAACAGAATGAGAACTGATGTGGGATTGCATCCTAAAGACACCTTCTGTTTGTGAACATCTGAGATTAGGCAGTGAACCACGCAAACAAGGTTACTTGAAGACTCAGAGCTCAATAAGCTCAGCCAAGCACTGAAGCTGGCAGGTTGGAGCATTCATTGAATGCACACTGTGTTACTATGGCTCTCAGTGTATAGGATGAATAATAGATGATCAACTTTAAAATTAATAGACACAACCTCAAGAGAATGATTCAGGTAAATGTTGTAGTAGCAATGCCATAGTCTTAGACTCATTCTGTGAGAACTTTAAATGTAGTGGTTTTGTCAATGTAGTTGCTAATCTGATGCAAACGAAGAAGTAAACACCAACTGGTATATGTTTATATGAGAGGTAGGGAGAAAGATGATGGCAATGCATTTGGAACAGGTGTATTACATAAGTACCTGTTTATAAAACTACTTTCCTACTCCCTTGTACTGAGGTCTGTTATATAGTTATACATAACTATGGTTGCACTTGCATATCTTCTTAATCATTTGTACCAATCTTTAACTATAGAGTAAATGTATTTTAATATTGGATACATATGAATTTGGATACATTTTTAAAAAGCTATGTTTGATTAATTAATACTCACAAGATTAAATTATTTACCATGAATAATTTACATGATTGCACAGTTGGTTGTTTTCATTGGCAGTTAATACAGTGTTACAAACTATTTTTAATATTCAGATTACAATTGTTTTGTATGAAAATGATTGGGATTTTGAAAAAGTCCATCCATTCTGATAATAGACTTTGCAACCACCTTTATTTGGAGTCAGGATACTGAGTTATACTATTACAGAGGGAGCCTGTCAGTAGTTGAGACTGGGTCAGTGTTTGACTCACCAAACTATTTGGTCTTGAGTGAGATTCCCTTCATTTCAGTATAAATGATCAGTGTGCAGCATGTCTCATTTCTACAGAAGCCAATTATACATGCTTACTACTTATAAAAAATAACTGGGGGCTTTTCCCCAAAGCAAACTTATAAAAGCCACAAGTATTTAAGTAAGCTTTTTTTTACATCAGCCAAACAGTTCACTTCAGGCTTATTCTGTTCCACTAATAAAATCCAGATGCAATTTATTTCCACTTATGCAAATGAAATAGCCTCAACAATCGATTTCATAAAGACTCAAAAATGCATTGTGCTTTAATTTTAATATAAAAGTTTGAAAGTCCTAGATTTAGACCTAGGTTTAAAGAGGCTATGTGGAGTCAAAATCTTATTAGGTGAAAGTGACAACAAAATTAATCAGCTATTAATAATAAAAAAGCAAATAAATGATATATTGGTTTTAAGCGGTATCTAACTTTTAGTCATGTTTCAAAATAATATATCAGCATATCTAGCAATTTCATTTTGCACTGATCTGAACATGGGCTGTACGGTGGCTAGCACACATTTCATTCCCACTCATTCTGGTCAGGGTTGTGGGGGAGGGTATGTAAACTAAACCGAAATTCACTGAACGCAGAAAGAGGTACCTCAGGGATTCAAGTCCAATGTAGAGTTCCGTCAGCACACCACTCAACATTCTCTTTGCAAGCTCCACTAGGGATTTGAAACCAGGCTCTCTGAAAGTGCCATTACAGCAGCTGGTTCTTACAACTGAGCTGTGTTCAATGCAGCTTTGCATGTTGTAAATAAGAGTCTTGATGGACTCTTATTTATGGAAGACTTATCTTGGAAGGGCAGGTGACTACTGATGAAGCAGAGTAATCAGTTAAATATGATCACCTCCCTAGGTCTGGGTTTGTATAGTGCTTTTTAACAGTTTTTGTTGAACAGGTTGTAGGTTATTATAAATAAACTGCCACATGACATGGGAAGATGGCTTGGACGGTTATAAATAAATTGATCAGACTTTCACTTCTTGTCTCAAAAGCTAATTTCCTTTCAATTTGGTAGGTATTTGATTTTGCTGATTTGCAGATATAATCTAGCCTGTAGCTTTTTGTAAACTACATGTCTTCTGTAGTACTGCAGTAAGTGTATAGATGTGAATATTTGGTATTGTCTGAGGAAAAAAGATCATAAACAAGTTACAATAAGATTTTATTTTAAATAAAATAACTATAGCTTTAAATGTACATGAGTTATAATTAGTTGGATAACCATGATGTCAAACCAGATGTCACGTTACAGAAGCAAATCTGCTTACTTTATTCCATCTCATGAGCAATTAGAGTTTCAGAGCACCCTCTCTGTAGCACTCATCTCTTAAGTAAGCTCTTTGTGGTAATTAGCCACTTAACTATCAAATAGTCTGTACAGGAACATAATTTGGGCTGGTTTCACAGACGTGAAGTCCCATTTTGGATGTATATTTGCACACAAGTAATGCATATACAAGTTTTTCTCTTAAAGCACTGTACTTTATCAGTTCAACGTGCTCAGTTCAACAGGTTCTGTCAGTAGGCTTACTTATTGGAAGATGGGTTACAGTGTGATCTCTACCTGAGAGACAGTACACTCAGTTCCATCAGAAGCAGATTACAGTTTTGGCGATGACTTTCTCTGGCAGAGTGAAATGGTTTCTCAGAACACTGAACATCTCATAAATTTCACAGGCAGTGCATGCATTTCCACTACCCGCAACATTCAGCGGTGTTGCAGTAAATCCTGTGATCTAAACTAGAGTGATGTTGGCACTCATGACTAAGCCTGACTAACATATAGACAAAAGAATGAAGGGAAAGGATTGAGCAAATCTTATTAATAAGCTTGGCTGGATGTTTCACATCATTTGGATGTTGGGGTTTGGCAGAAATCATTTATGTGAAAGACGTGTTTATAGGTATTTAATAGTAGCAATTTTGTTCAATAAAGGCCAATAACAGTTTTAGTATAAACTTATAGTGCTTTAATACTAACATTATTACAGTGACCAAAGCTAATTAATGTTGCACTATGTTGCACTATTTAGGTTTTGCTTAGGTATGCACAAACACATGCTCTGCGCAAGTTAAAAAAAACTTTCTGGGTCTTTGTTTGTCTTTGTTTTGGAACCAGACACAGACTTCCAAGCAACTGGTTTCAACCATGATGGAGCGCTGAAGAACAAAACCAGTTGCTGGAGGGTGCACTAGAGGACAGCTTATTGATAGGTTCCAAGAGGAAAACAGTAATAGTCAATAATTCAATAATGTATACATTAATGTAAAATAGTAATAATTTGACTTATTGAGCTGAATTATTTATATATATATATATAAATATAACAATGTGCCTACAGTAATACTACACAATGAAGGAAAAGAAAAGAAACAAAAACCTTCCAAAAAGTTCTAACTTGGTGTCTACCAACAATGAAATTTCCAGCATTTAGTAGACGCCCTTATCCAGAGCGACTTACAACTGATACAATCTTACAATCCAAGCAATGGTGGGTTAAGGGCCTTGCTCAAGATAGCTTGGCAGAGGTGGGATTTGAACCCTGGGCCCTCTTCACAAACTCATGTCAATAAATGTAATATCCTTTTTTCAGCATAAAAATATTCTTTTTTTAATCTCTTTCAGTCTTACATATTAACCTCTGATATCTCATTATCTCTTCTGCCTGTCTTTTCTCTCTCAGTCTACCTTCTCTCAGTTTTCTACTCAATTTCTCCTAATTTTTCTTCTTTTCTTTTTAGGGTTCCACTTTTAACATAAGCTTTTCTGTTGCAAATTGCTTTTGAAGGTTAATAGTCTGCTACAGAAAATATCAGTGCCTCTTTAAAGACAATGTTACTTTTCAAACTTGTGAGGGAAAGCTCCTTAAGATCCTTTAAGTAAGTGAAGACCTCTATTCAAAATTCCGTATGTTTACTTCTGGCTACACTACACATCCTTTATGATTATATATACAGTATATGTTTAGATAAGTTGTTTGGAAGAGCTTTAAAAAAAAAGATTCACATGATGTTTACGTAGATTTGTGTCAGTTGTCATGAAGGTGGTATAAATGATGTGTCGCTATTAAAAGCCTTTAGTATTACTATATGTTTGAAGCAGGTTCCTCTAAATTACGTTTGGGGCCTATTCCATTTTTAATTTGTTAATGCAACATTTCCAAACACTACTGCTCTGTTAAACTGTAGCCTTATATAACTTTGTAAGCATAAATGTACTGTGGTGGCAGAACAGTTAAGCTACTGGACTATTGAACAATTGTGCTCAGAAGGTTAATTCCGGTACTGCCAAACTGGCACCAATAAACCCTTGACCTAGGAGATTAGTTACCATCATTAATTTGGTTATATGATAATTGTCTGATATATGATATATGTCTATTTTTGTTGTACTTAATTTGAATCAGAATAAACTGTTATTCACAGTCAAATAAAACCTTGACAAAGCTATTAACCCCCCATTGTTTGGATTTTGAATTGGAAGATTATAACAGCTATAAGTCACTCTGGATAAGGGTAATATAAAGGCAATAAGTAGAATTATGGGAAGTCATTAAATGTTCACGACAAACAATCTGTTTTTTTAATCCTCCAGGAATGACTAAGTTTAATGCAAGCAGTTTTTGCAGTTTCTGCCATGTCATTTTGCAGATATCAACCAATTAACCAATAATTCAATAATAAATCTGTATTTAGTAAAAGGAAACACAGCTCATAAAGCAGCACATCAGGCACTTTTTAATAAATAAGCTCTTAAAGAACATCTGTGTGGACGTCTTAAGCATCCTCATGAAGAAAATACGAAAGACTTTGACCAATGATGACGGCTACAGCAGGGAAAAGCAGATCTAGCAGCATTATCACATGAACACATCTGCCTTGCTCGGAGATAGATCCATTAAATCTGAAACAAGTGACCTTGACTAAATTACATTCCCCCACTGTGAGTTTAGCAGGAGGCTTTTCAAAACTGGTATAAAAACAGTTTGCCTTATCACAGAGAAGCTCTTCTAATGTGTGTGACATTTGGGCCTGGTTTTATTATGAACTGTGATTAATTATATTGATTTTTACTCAGCGTTATGGTGCAGCACAGGATAATCATGAGCTTCCACCCAGACTTGAAGATAAATCCTAACATCCTAGCGTATTTGACTGGATTCAATTCACAATATTTATGTACAAACTACACTGGTCATAAAAATGAGGGGATATTTAAAAACAAATACGAAGAAGATCACAAGAACTGCTGGACAATCCGATACTGCCCATGCCCCGTCACTGCTGGTGTGTTTTGGCAGCCCTGGATGACCATAAATCCTAGTGTACCGCCAATGTGTGGCACTCTTGTTTGACCTGCTTCTGTCTACCTTCATGAATATACTTGTTACTCAATCATGATAACTGAGTTTGCATCTCATTTGTGTAATCAAACAACTTTCTTTGGCTTTTCATTTGCTTTTCTGATATGATTGTTTTTAATTAAATAAAATGGAATGTTTCTTCTTTTTCATTTTCAAATATCCCATCATTTTTGTGATTAGTATATGATAAGTTATTGTCATAGACATGACAGTATGTCAGACGTTTGCTTCGGAGTTTTTTTAATGCATACATCTACAGTATGTAGTTCCAAGAAGTAAAAATTTCTTGCACCCATTAGGAGAGGTGGCAGAAAAAGTGTGGCTAATGTAAATTTCCCATTGTGTAAGTAATTAAGACCGTTAACATGATTGTGTGGTGTTATGTGGAACGCCTGGCAACCCACTTCTCTATTAAATAATTTATAATGATTGAAAAGCAAACTCAAACTATAGTGTCATACTTCACTTAACAACAAAAAGTGCGCACACACACACACACACACACACACACACACATGTGTACATATATGTACATGTGTGGGTTTTTTTTGGGTTTTTTTTCTATATTTACAGTGTCATAGTTTCTGTTCATTCACGTGCAAATAAGGCGCTGAAATAGATGATGGCTCTCAGCTCTGTCACACACCTTACTTTCTATACCTACATAATTCAATTCAGAGTCACAGGGAGTGATGGTGGCAGGTCTAACCAGGAGCACAGGGTGCAAGCCAGAAACCATTCCTAGACACTGGAACATGAACACACACACACTCAGTCACACTGGGAAACTTTAGACATGCCAGTTGACCTAACACTTGTATTTGAAATGTGGGAGAAAACTACATAAAAGTACCTAAAGAAAAACATGGACAGTGGTCAGGCCAGTACTCAAACCAGGGTCTCTGTGAGCAAGTAGCTCGCAGTGTACCGTAGCTGCACCGCCTGACCTTCATGCTATACTATCTGTCCGCTTGAAGTGCCCAGGAAGTGCTGTTTTCAGTCACATAAACAGATTCAACCAACCAAATAATACACATTTAACCTGCTGTAATTCTGTTCACCTCCCATCTTGTTTATTCACACAGTGAATAGTGAATTAAAGTGCACAACATTCACATAGTGAATTAAGCATGGAGGATGTGTTAAATTATCTGCAAATACTACATACATACAAGGGACTTAAGTATCTGTTATACAGGGAGCCTCCTGTATTAGAAAAGATAACTAAGCTTGAACAAAAAAATGGTTACAGTTTTGGTTGAGCGATGATTGAAAATCAAATTTAAAAAAGCACTGAATATAAATATACACTAGAGGTCACACTTTTAGGTTTGTTTATACACTCAATACAATACAATACAATATTTTACCAGTTGCACTAACCATATAGATTTTGTAGTTCCTCAGTTACATAATATAGTGCATCTGTTTCACTACGTATTTTGGTATTCCCCTTTCTTTGTTCTCTAATGACCAGAGTACAGGATCGGGTATTATTTTGTGTTTGCGGTGTCTCAGTTTTTGTTGCGCTGGTATGATTGGATCAGACACAGCAGACTCTGTAGTCTATTAGACGCATTGTGTTCCACTTTGTAGATGTAAAGTCAAAGAGAGCAGATCATTTGTTGTTGCAGTTTGTGTCAATCGTCCTCTATCCTTCATTGGTGCTTACAGGATTCTGGTGGCTAAAAATGTTTGGTTGGTGTACATTAATCAGTCCAGCAGTGACAGCAGTGAGATGTTTAAAAATTTCATCAGCACTGTTGCTGTGACTTATCCACTCATACCAGCTTAACACACACTAATACACCACTACAAAGCCAGTGTCACTGCAGTGCTGAGAATGATCCACCACCCAAATACCTGATAGTACCCAAGTATCTGATAAAGGATGGTCCTGTGTGAGTTCTGACCATTAGAGATCAAAGTAAATGGGACTAACAAAGTATGTAGATAAACAGATGAATTACAGTATTTAAACATAGAACTGCAAAGTGTATTCTATATGGTAAGTGGAACTGATGAAAAGGGCAATATGTGTATTGACCAATGTAAAGTGACCAATGAGTGTATGTGTCTATGTTATCAATGTTAACAAGTGGAGTAATGGCTATCTATTCAAATCCAGAATAAGAACATGTTTTAGGGGGGAAACATAATTGAGTGCAGTGTCATAATCAATAATGGGCTAGCATAAACCATCATTTGACAAGTTATACATAAATGTATTCTGGAAGTACCTGACAAACAAAGTGTTGGAATGGAAAATAAATGTTTGAGTTAATTTTATTTCAGCAGCAGAAAAACTTGAAAACCTGGCAACGAGCTTCTCATTGCTGGCATGATTCTGGCAGATTGAAACGCAAAGAGTGTATTTATTGAGATCTCTGCTAAAACTAAAGTGTGAAAAATGTGAGGGTTTCATTTTTTGTATCCATTGGTATCACTGTTGTCTAGGAGAAACTACACAGATATAAAGCCGATTTCTTTTGGGATATTCTTCTCCTATGGGAACCTCTGTCCACCTGACTTCAAACAAACCTTCCAGAAAATTCTTTAGTCCATTAGATATGATGATTTTGTATACAGAAGGTGATTACTGGCAGGATCTGACATTAGCAAAGCGAGATTCACGACAACACATCAGTTTACCACACAAGATCAGCTTGTATACCTCTTAGCTGGAGTGCCTCTACGAGCGAAAATCAATGAAGGGTAAGTGTTTTTCTTCTTTAGGGTTCAATCAAAGCCTCCAGAGCAGAAAGCACAGCAGGTTCTATGACCTGCAGTGTACCTCGATTAAATAATTACAGAGCCAGGAAAAACAAGCTACCCTCTTGACAGAGTTCACCTGTTTGCAGGGTTCATAACGAGGTATAATTGTGAACACGGTTGCCTTTCTGCTGGACCAACTTTTACCTGAACTAATGGAAGGTTCTTTGAACATGCATGGCTACATTTTTCATTCTTAATTTACTGTAATATAATTGGTGGAGAACTGAAAGGCTTTCAATGTAGAGTGGAAGCTACTGTAGGTTCCAATGAAAATCCTGTTTTTCCATATGTCAGGTTTAGTGGTGCGGTGGTGGTGTAGGGACACGAAAAGATGCAAAGGAGAAAGAGCCTATTTTCTTATTTTGAACCCTCAAAAGTATTTCACAGACTTCAGGGAAAATGTAGTCAGCCCAGGCTTCTCTGGCACCGTCTCAAAGAAAAATCAAAACAGCCTAGCAAAGCATAAACATTATGTGAAACTTGATGCCATCTACTGGTGATTTAATGCACTTACTTCTGTACATTTAATGATATTGCATAAATAGTTTATAGTGATCAACATTTCCTTTTTCACAGTAGATATACTAAAGCTAGGAGAAAACAGCATCCTGTGCGCCAAATATTCAGATATTGATATAGTAATGAAATGTACAGTCTAGGGTGGCACAGAGGGTAGCAGCAAGAAGGTTCTGGGTTTACTCACTCAGTGGTTTAGGTTCTCCCCATGTCTGTGGGTTTACTCTGGGCATTCCGGTTTCCTCCCACAAAGATATTTTTGCTAATTGGTGTCTCTATAGTGCCCCTAGTGTGTAAGTGAGTGGATGAGTCTGTAAGTGAGCGTGCCCTACGATGGATTGGCACCCTGATTGGGGTTTTGTTTTTGGTCTTTTTTTGTTAAGGGAACAGCTCTGTCCTGGTTTAGATCTTATCTGTCCGAACGCTATCAGTACGTTAATCAAAAAGGAGCCGTCTCTCAGCCATGTAGTATAAAGTTTGGTGTCACACAAGGTTCTGTTCTAGGCCCTTTACTTATATGCTGCCTCTAGGTAAAATCATTCATAAACATGGTATCAGTTCAGTCACTCCCTGTAAAGAAGTAAAAGATCTTCGTGTAATTATTGACTCAAGTCTTTCATTTGAAGCTCATGTAGACAATATTAGCAGGATAGCTTACTTTCATTTAAGAAACATCACTAAGCTAAGAAACTCATTAACTCTCCAGGATGCAGAAACACTAATCCATTGCTTTAATACTTCTAGATTAGACTATTGTAACGCATTGTTGTCTGGATGTTCCAGCAGGTGTTTACACAAGCTTCAGATAGTACAAAATGCCGCAGCATTTTAGTTCTAACTAGAACTAAAAAATATGATCATATTACCCCTGTTTTATTTACACTACCTTGGCTTCCTGGTAAATCCTGCACCGAGTATAAACTTCTACTATTAACGTATAAAGCTCTAAATGGTCTCGCCCCACAATATCTGACTGAGCTGTTAGTTTATTATAATCCACCTCGCCAGCTTCGATCAAGTGCTACAGGTTTCCTACAAGTTCCTAGAATAATGAAAGTTACAGCGGGAGGCAGAGCTTTTTCCTACAAAGCCCCCAAATTATGGAACAGTCTTCTGATAAATGTAAGCAACTCAGACACAGTCTCTATGTTTTAATTGAGGCTCAAGACGTATTTGTTTAGTCAAGCATTTGGTTTGTAGTTCTGGTTGCAGGTTTAGTCCTTCATATTTTAATGGAAACAAATGTCTAATTAATTCCTCTTTTTCGAGGTTTTTGCTCCAACAGTGGCCCTGCTGTGGGAGATGATATCAGACGGAACAATCAGCCATTCCGAAGATGCTCCCTCTCCCATTTCTACATAGACTTCATACATTTAAATGTTCTATATATAATGTTATTCATTTTTATAACCCCCCAAAAATATGGGTTTCCCTTCTGAGTCTTGTTCCTCTCAAGGTTTCTTCCTTTTAATCTCAGGGAGTTTTTTCTTTCCACTGTCGCCATTGGCTTGTTCATTAGGGACAAACAGAATCCAATTTGTAACACTTGTTCATGCATCAATGTAAAGCTGCTTTGTGACAATGTGACAAAACAGCATCAAATTTATAGTAGATAAAGTTAACTGAATTAAAGAAATATGGAAAAATGACTCAATATTGCATATCTGTTGGTGACATTACGGGACTATGATGGCCTTCTGCATAATTTAGGTTTAGAAGCCACAGGTCAAATCTACCACTGTTGGGTCCTTCAGCAAGGCCCTTAACCTAAATTGCTTGAAATATGTTATCAGTTAAGTTACACTGGATAAGTGTATAAAAATAAAAATATAACTATTGTCTATAGAGATAATACACAATTATGTATATATATAT
>JAVSBV010154398.1:0-15046 GCA_033117975.1 Parotocinclus spilosoma
GCAATGGCAAACTACTCCACTATCCTGCCGAAATACTTCATGGATCACATCGATGAAGGACAGAAATGTGTGGAGAGTGATGATCCATCAAGTGACCGAGAGTCGGCTGCGACTGTACGGTAAATTTGTTCTTTTTGGGGGCTGAGGGACCTTGTGTATTATCCATGAGTATGTATAAGGTTTAGTACAAGGTGGTGGAGTTAGTCTAGTCCTACTTGTCAAGTGATGTCAAATTTAGTGTTTTGTACCAAAACATACTTGGTTGGTTGCTGGCCAAAATCCTTTAATTGCCAGACCTAGGACCTAGGTGGAATTCTCAAACAGGACTGTGATGGACACCCCTGCAGCCAACCCAGGTTTCAGGCATCAGACCCTCAGTCTTTCCTGGGATTGATTTGCTGGCCAGTTTGGTTCTTCCCATTTTGTCACTATTCTGGACCAGACCCTTACTCTCGGGTACCAGAACTTCCTGGTCTGTTCTGAAAACAAAGAGACCTCTTCCAAACTGAAAACTGTGAGGCTGAGCTTTTCCACTGTGCCACACTGAGGTGAGGTCCTAGCTGCATTTCACCTTGGCATGGATTCTCACCGTTTCCCGGATCTGGCACAACAATAGTCTCAAAGGGTCTGCCTGCAAGAGCTAGAAGGATCAGGTGCCATAGTGGCCGGGAAGGACCAAAGAGCCCAATAGACCAGGAGGGCCTGACACTAATGATCTGGCACCAGAAAGACCATTGGCGTGTTCTTATGTTCACCAGTTGCTTAAATTTCATGGAACCCTCAGGGATGGGGGGCTGGGTCTATTGCAATTGACACAGACCAGAGGTGCAACAGTTGCATGGACCCACCATGTTCAAGTGGCCCAGAACCTGACAGAAATGTTTCAAAATCAAATTGAATTTCTTATGTATTTATTTAATAAATGAATCCTTTTTCCAGTGGTTGTTCTGGGGTGGCATCACAAACTTAATTTAAAAGGTATTTTTTCTGTGCCACCTGGCAGTCTGCATTTCTAGCAGGGTGAGTCATGATGGTAGCAGGTCGCTGGCACAAATGATGTAATGCCACCAGGTCTACGGCATGCGTCTGGCACGGGAAGCAGGCTTTCCACATCTTGTAACTGTTTCTAGAGTTAGAATTCATGTATGCGTGATTTCTAATAATAACACAGATAGAATAAATACTGGATCCTTCATCTGACTGTCACGCTCACACTGACTGACTCCACATGACTGAAATATCGTTGCAAATAACAGAATGTATATGAGAGTCAGAAAGCGCCCAGAAGAACGCTCAGCAGCCACCCTGTCACACGTTAAAAAAAGTTGGCTGATACCACTGTGATGGGTCACCTCGGACCACTCACTCCGGCCCTTGTAACAGTGGAACATGGCTGCGGATTTCCATTGTAACGTGAACTCCAGAGGAAAGGCAGCTGTACGTTATTAAATCAACTTGGAACTATATCATGCGAATCACTGCTCCAATTGGTTTTAGCTCTGCATGTCGTCGCTCCGTGTTTGTAAGTCACGCTGTGTCATGCATGAAACAAATAAGCAAGTCTGAAATTACTGAACTCACACAAGTTTATAAAGCAAAAAGCCACACAAGTGGTGTCGAAATGCTTTCCCCGAACGTTTCTGCATTATACGGTCAAAAGTTTGTGGACACTCCTTTTCATTTGTGATCTTGCTCATCTCAGGTACCTTCACTGCACGTGGTATGAATCGAATCTCCTGAGACAAACTGAGGAGTCCAAGACCAAACACGTAAAGAAATGGTTTAGACATTCGATGGGGAAGTTGGCTGGCTTGCATTCGAAGTCTGTCGGACACCTTTGCGATGAATTGGAATGCCAAGGATGAGCCATGGCTTGCTGATGGAACATCAGTACCTGACCTTGCAGCTCTTTTCCAACATCGACCTTGGAAGCCTTCTTAGAAATGTGAAGCAAAGAAGGAACTCTGTCATCGTGTTGTTTAATGGACTTGTTGTGTCCACAAAGTTTTGGCTGGAAAATGGACTTTAACCTCATGCTGACCTATAGTGTAGCTGCCTACTACAAATTTCAAGCACCAAACATGTGTGATAGATTTCAAAGTGCAGTAGAAAAGTAGTGAACAGGTATCGGGTGTGTTACATGTAGAGCGTTGATTTTCTTCCAAACCATCGGGTATCTTCATGCTGCGTGATGATAGTTCATATTTTAGCATGAAATTTCATTCTTCAGAGGGAGTATGAACTCTGGTGCCTCACAGCGTTCTGGCTGCGGTCGCACCGTTTGTAATCTGGTAGGTGTACTGCGTGTTATGTGGTCAGTAAATTATTTGGCAGAAGCCTGCAAATATTGTGTAGTTTTGTTACGGGGTACTTTGTAATCCCTCATGAGTTTATTTTATTGTGTGTGCATGTGTGTGTGTGTGTGTGTGCTCATGTTTAAAAAGAAACAGGCAAATTGCTTGGCAGCCAGTTGTCTTGGCTGTTCTCGAAAAATATGATGGAATGAGAGAGAAAGAGAAGAGAGAGAGAGAAAGAGAGAGAGGGAGAGAGCGAGAGAGTGAAAGGTATGGAGGCAGAAAAGAGAGGAAGCACAAAAGGAGGCAAGGATAAGCAAACGCAAAAAATGAGAAAAAAAGAGAAAGACAAAAGTACAAAAAATTGACAATGAAGTTAAAACAAGATAGGAAAATAAATATAAATAAACTATTTAAAGACAGACAAAAAAGGTAGGGGTTGGAAGATGGAGTTATTAAAGACTCAAGATAGCCAAAGAGAAATGGCAACAGAATTTCATAAAGATAAAGACAAAAAGGAAATAAAACTGAAAAAAAAGAAAGAAAATAAATGTGTAAATGGAAGAAAATGAAGAGCAACAGAAGCTACTTTCATACCCCAGGCAACCCAAACTCACCTTCTCACCAAATCTGATTTTTTAAAAGGCCGATCAGACTACCTTTTTAATGTGCCCTATATCTGTATAAACAGTGTCCCTCGTGCAAAAGAACGCCACCTCCCGTGACCCGCTCTTCCAAAACTTAGCTTTTTAGGCTTTTTATTTTTCTTTGAGGCTGCGCTCATGTCTTCCTGTAGGCCATTTATTTAGGCAGTTTTATATAAAGCTCAAATACTGAGCTTTGATATTCGCTTCTCGTTTTGTTTGCAGAGAAATCACCCCAAAATATTTAAGCTGTGTTATCTCGCTTATTTCACCACTGAAAACCGCTCTCTAATTTTCACTTCTCATCAGAGCTCTTTTATAGCAAACGATGCGTGAATTCCGATTTCAGCATTTTCATTCAGGTTGCATGATCATGTGTCAGATATCTATCCGATGTAGGAACACATATAAAAGTGTCTCGGGTTGGATTTGAAAAGATCATGTTTATGTGTCCACACAGCTCTGAAAACAATTATTTGGGCCACTTCAGTAATGTGAATGTAGCCACAAAGGAGGAAAGCAAGAAAAAATATCATAACCAAGGAAAAAAAAATAGTTTACAATTGAACCCCAGCTATTCTGATCAGGGTAATGAGGTTTGGATCTGTAAGTGGGATGGCACTCCCTACAGGTCTGTTTTGGAATGGCTTGTAGTGGCACCGTTTATTAGTTCGTACATCCCGTTCCTTCTGTCTCCGCCATTGAACACTGCCGTCCTCCCTGCCTAATGCTCAGCCTAGTTCAACGCCATTGTCCAGATTCCAACCCAGATGACAGCTATGGTGGGTTAATTTATTAGAAAACTATTTTAGCCAAGTACCACGAGTCCTATAAATGAACTTTATCTCACAAATGTACTTAAACAAAGCATTTATTTCAACAACAATGTCCTGCTTTTCTATATTGGACTACTCTGTAGTGTCCTTTGTAGTGCTCTTTGAGTCTTTTTTTCGGAAATGGCCTGAGGTCAATTAGTGAGGGAAAAGTGAACTTGGCTCTCAGTGTTCCCTGGAGCATGCCAGATAAAATCAGGAATTCCTACATTCTTCATTTTCTCTTTGCCTGCTGAAGAAATTGCTTGCTTGTTTCCAAAAAGAATCTCTCCTATGGATTACGTAACATCGCTAAATATGTTGCACGAGCCCAGTTATTCTGGAGGGCTAAAGTGCACCTGGGTGAGACCCCAAATCATATTAAAACTATAATGAGAGAAAAATCCAGCTGAAAACACCCGCTGGGTTTAGAGTAGCAGCTTCTTGTTTGCCTAGTGGTGGGGAAGCTTACGCTGTAAAAGTAACTCACGGTTACAAGTACCTCATGGTGTAGTGACTTTCACGGCACAGGTAGGTTACGGTGTAGTAGCTCGACCAGTACAGGTACCTCATGGTGTAGTGACTTTCATGGCACAGGTAGGTTACGGTGTAGTAGCTCGACCAGTACAAGTACCTCATGGTGTAGTGACTTTCATGGCACAGGTAGGTCACGGTGTAGTAGCTCGACCAGTACAAGTACCTCATGGTGTAGTGACTTGCAGTTGTTCAGAGTAAGGCCACATTACCAGTATAATATCCTTATCAAAACATGACAAAGCTTAGAATACATTACAGCTCATTTAAACCTCATCAATTCAAGACAGACCTTTTCTTTACATCTTGTAATCTAGGAATTTGCCTTTCCACTATTACTTTTAGCACTTTTACCATCTACGATAAGGTCTGCATTTAAAATGAATTGTAGAAATCCAATTGAAATATATATATATATATATATATATATGTACTTGTTTGTCTGTCTTCTTTTTGTTGCTCCCTTCCCCCCCTTCCTTCCCCTCCACACCCACACCTGCTTTTCACTCCCCAGTCCCTCCAACCATGAACCCCTAACTGTGTATATATATTTGATAAAAAATAATAATAAAATAAAATGAATAATTAATAAAGTATTAATAGTCCTCTGAAGAGGGGAGGTGGTGGTGGGCAAAAAAAAAAAAAGAAATCCAATTGAAATAGGAGTGGGAAGAAAAGCCAATAATAGGTTTGGATGCATTGCGATGCAGAGGTGGATGATTTGGCATCGGTTCATAAAATCAATATAAAATGAACGATTTTGCAAAGTAACTCTTTATTCAGAGATTATTTGAATTAATTCGTATACGTAATGAGCGATGGCAGTGCTTCTAGCCAACTCAGAAAGAGCGATATGAATAGTTTTATAGCCAGGTATTTGCGTTCGTGTCGCGTTGTTGAGAACCTGGCTTTGGAGTCTGCAACGTTTGGTCTCAAAAATATTTCATGCTTACCATACATTAGAAGAAGAAAAGACAGAAAGACTTTAAAGTCTTTTAAGTCTGACATCCTGGAACATTTAAGCACAAGTTATAGCATTTTTAGTCACAGATTTTACAAAGGCTGCGGAGATTGTATGGTCACTCCCATTATATTTGTTAGATAAAAAATCTTTTGAAAACACATAAAAAATGAATGAATCAATAAAAAACAGCAAAGCCAGCCACTTAGACTGTAAAATAAACAGATTTGCTTCTTAAGTATTGTAATGGGATCTTAGGATCAAATGAAAAACCATGTTTTGTTAGTTTATGTACACTATTACATTTATAGGTTGTTTCACTTCTGATGTTGTATCATTTTCCTTATGCTCGAGTGTGGTCATTTATATAAAACTCTGTGTCTATAAAGACATAAAACAATCAATAGCCCAAATACAACTAGAAATATAGTGCATGGAAAAATTAGGGGATACTTTAAAGTGAAATATCCCCAATATTTTGTGATACTTGTGAGCCAGTAGTATGGAGTCAAATAAAGTGGATTTGCTGTAAGAAAAAGACCTGTCTAGAAAAAAAAGATGCATAGATAATAGATAAATAATCGAATTGCAGCCCTCTGGATCGTAATTGAATCGAATTGAACCAAACTGAACTGATTTAAATAAGGTCGAATGCTTATTGGCCCTTTCTGATCTACACTACTGAACACTTCTACTACAAGACACAACACAAACACACAGTTTATCCCTAACCTTGTATTTCGAGTCATTTTAGTATCCACTAAGCTGATAGCCCTTTCTTTGGCACTTCTGTTTTTCCCACTTAGAGAGTGCTTGAGGAAGACAGACAGGGGGAAGAAGGAGGTGTAGTGGTTGCATGGCATGAAACGAAGGGTGAAAGGTGTCCTTGTGAGACCCCGTAGCGTTTTTTTACAACTTGGGCTGTGCTTTTGTCGTTCTGCGTGCAGTACCGTTTTACGAGGTGAAACGCAGGTCTCGCTCTTCTTACCTGCTTGAAAAACATGGAGGAATGAAAGTGCTGGATTAGATCCAGATGCTGTGTTGCTCTGACCAGCACACACACACACACACACAGTTGAACATCTCCCCCTGACCCGTGTTCCAGCACGGTCATATATTGTCGATAAGACGCTCTCCTGTTTCACAGCAATCTTATACTAAAAAAACAGAAAATCGTATAGACTTTCGTCTAATTAATTAATC
Organism: Parotocinclus spilosoma; assembly: GCA_033117975.1. Classification (NCBI taxonomy): domain Eukaryota; kingdom Metazoa; phylum Chordata; class Actinopteri; order Siluriformes; family Loricariidae; genus Parotocinclus; species Parotocinclus spilosoma. The sequence goes on from JAVSBV010154398.1 coordinate 6,449, forward strand.
AGTGAGCTCATATAATTAACAGATTCGCTATCATAACATCAACATCAGCTTTTCCTCCGTTGGATCGTGTTTCAGTCAGAAAGGAGGAACTCGCACACTTAACATTTTGAGAACACTGTTTTTTTAATCAATGGAGGCTAACATTTTATTGTACAGTGATTTATAGTCAGCTGCAACACATTCAGCTAAAGTGTGTGTGTGCGCAAGTGTGTGTGATGGGGACCAAATATTAAAAAAATCTAAAGAATAGTTCTGAAAATAGTCTGTATTGCAATCACAGCTGCTTTCTGCTGCTATTTCTGCCGCACACACACACACACACACACACACGCAGTTTGTCAAACTTTGTCTGCCCATCATTGTGGGGATTTGTCATTGGCAAAATGGTAATGCATTACCATAATTAGTTAATCACCTAAAAATTACCTCACTAGAAAGTTGTAGTTTTAATGAAAAAAATCCTTCTCATGATCATCAAACACAATCGCATACAATAGTGTTTTTTTTTTTGTTTTTCACTTCCAATAGTCAATAAGTTGACATAAGATTTAAAAAAAAATAAAAGAATCTTTGGTTTCTGTCTTTGCCCAACTGTAGTTTATTGTAAGTGTTTTTAACGTGTTTAATGTACACTAGGCACTGCAGTACATTTCCGCTTCTTGGCATCGTGTGATGTGGGGAGTCAAGTGGCAGGAGTGATGAGTGCTGGGAAATGGAACAGTGGTGGCCCAGTGGTTAAGGTACTGGACTATAGGCCAGAGGTTCAAATCCCGCCACTGTTGAGTCCTTTAATAAGTCCCCACAAATGAATTGTATGGGTGTCTGATAAAAGCCTATATATATATATATATGTTGGAATGTATCCCCATCGTAATTTAGTGAGTAGCTGTAAACTGAAATAAAAAACTGAAAAAAGGTAATGAATAAAAACGTACATCACTTCTATGTGAAATGCAAAACGGAAGGAATTAAAAATGAGAAATAAACTCAGCGCACAGACGAAATAATGAAGACAAAAGAATAAAGTGAATAATGAATGTTTTACAGGAAAACAAACATTACAGAACAAAACAAAGGCATATGCGAATGCAGCAAAGAAAGTAAAATATAGAAAAAAATGCTGAAATAATTAGCCCTCCTATTTAGTTTCCCCTAATTCTGGTTCATTTTTTTATTTTCCTCCATCAGAACTGTGGTTTCTGTTACGTGACTGATATAAGGCTGTCATAAGGCAATGCGTATAAATACACAACCTTAAAGAAAGCTGTTTTGGTTGACTTTTAAGTTGTCAAATTTGAAACGTCTGTGCTGTCCCATTCATAGAAAATGCAGGCAGGTATAGATATATATAGATAAATAAAATGAAGATAAACAGTTAAATAAACCGAATAAATAATTGGAATAAAAGCAAGAAGTAAAACATGAAGGAAGGAAAGAAAAAGGATCACACACTTTAAACCATTTCATCATCTCTCAGTAGGCTTTTCCCTGCAGTATCAGTAGGATGGGAGTGGGGGGTGGGGGGTTGGTCCCCATGAAGTTTTCTTCCCCAGGAGGATGGTGTATGAACAGGAAGCCGTCCTCATAAGGACACAAATACGCACATGGGAATAACGTCATGGAATCTGTTTCTTTTTCTATCACACTCTCGTCCTTTTATTTATCCTTCAGAAGTTTGTTAACGAGCATTCAGTGTTTAAAGTCTTTAAAGTTTCTTAATTTGCTTATTTTTAACCAGGTCTGTAATGTATCTGTAATCGAAATGAGACTTTAATGAGAAAATGAGATATTAATTTGTAAACATGTACATTACTACAAAAATGAGGGGCTATTCCATGATGGGAGAGCTCATTTAGTCTGAAATGTAGCCCCTATTTTTTGTGAGCAGTATATATATACAGGTATGTATGTATAAGATGATTACGTTTAATATGAAGGTGGTGTGGTACTTGAAAGTTTGTGAACCCTTTAGAATCTCCTATATTTCTGCATAAATATGATTTAAAGAGAACCAAAAGAAACACACAAACGAAGTCAAACTATTATATTTGGTCATTTATTTATTGTGGGTAATGATCCGATATTATGTGTCTGTGATTGGCAAAAGTATGTAAACCTCTCGGATAAGCAGTTAGTTTGAGTAATTGAGTAGTATTTTTTTTACACAATGCAAGTGCATTAAGTTTTTTAGTCTAAAAACACTTAAAACTCCCTATCTGCTTGTACTCTTTAATTTCCCTTCTCTTCAAAGGCCACAGAGGTTTAGATTTAGATTTAGACTCATTTTAATGTCGACGTTTTGAAAAATAAAGACTACAGATTTCTGTAGAAATTATGTTTTAATGGGCATGAACAGCCTAAAATGCACTTAAATAATCAAGAAAAGTGTTCCGGACATTCACTGTGAGGTTTATTACCATCATTCCCCAGCCTTTCAGCTTTACTCAGCCAGACATTTTCTTTAATATCCATGATTTTATAGACTTATACTGTTGCATGCCATATAAGCTTTTGTGTTCTGCTAGTGGGATGAGCTGTTCTGCCTGACAACCAAGCTCTGATTGGTCAGCCTGATTTTAGCGCACTCAAACAATCCAGAAGTTAGAACAGACTTATTTTTAAAATGTATTTTATGCATTAAAACACACACACACATTTTCAACACGTTTTTCATCTGTGAAAATAGGAATCACAATGGAGATACAATGGAGAATCATCAGAGACACCGGTCAGGAGCCAGCAGGGCCTGCAGTGCCAGGAGATGAGGACCCCTCCCTCAGTCATGTCCCGTTTACCATGATGCGGTGTTACTATTTGGAAATGCAAGTGATTTAGGGCTAGTGTTAGGGTCAGTATAAACATGTTGCATTTGGTGTCTATGTTATCTGAAAATAGTAACTTATTGACATGTGGATGTCAAGCTAGACAAAATGACAGTGTGGCATTTTCATAGTTCTTATTTATTTCTGAAGAGATAAAACATATCACATCACACCCACATGTTTATTCAGGTTCAAAACACAGAAGGCTTTTCTCCCAAACTTCACTGTTACTGCTTCAGGACATGGAAACTTGTGGCTACTCATACACAAATTTGATCATTTACTCAGATTTTTTTTTTTTTTCCAAGTCTGCGGTTTACACATCACATGCTTGTTTATATTTGTGGGCTCCACAGGAACGGCTGGCCCGATATCTGCAGGCCTGAAACCTAATCGGTGCAGTAAACCCCAGATCTGAAACTATTAATACCCTTCATAAAATCGATTTTGGCCCACTCCTTGCTACATTTATTTAAAAAATAATGAAGTCAAATAAAAACGGCAATACATGCTGTTAAAATCGGGATTGTGTAAAGTGGACAAATGGATGGCAAAGGCACAGTGTTGGAGAAGCATGTAAGAAAATATGTAGGCAATAAATTAACATCACTGTTATGACGGTGGGCATTTCGGAGGGTGGTGCCTGTGTTGGTGAAATGGAGCACAGGTACACATCAGATTTGCTCGGATGGGAGGGGCATTGGTGTGTTAATGCATATAAAAGTTTATAGAGCTTGTAAAGTGCCCACTGTGAAGCCACTGGCTTCTGTGTGTATATGTATGTGTGTGTGGAGAGAGATGGATGCATGTGTATAAAATAGAGTATTTTTTTCAAATAAATGCATTTGTCGATCAAATACAGTACAGCTAGAGGACGTAATAGAAAGACAGAGGAAGAAAACTCACACAATGTCATTGTTCTGAGGACTGTCCATCAATTTAAGTTTATAACTTAATGCTACACCTCCACCTAAAAAAAACTCAGTAACCTAAATCTTTTGTTGTTGTTGTTGTCTCCACAAGGTGAAAAAAGTCAGTTATGTCTGTTTGTGTGGTCATTTGGTCCTCGCAATGATATATAAACTTGACCATACACACACACACACACACACACACACACACACACACCACCACTACCACCAGATGAAGAAAACGTCTGGCCTAGTAGCCCTAACTATGAAGGTCCCTTGTGGCCTTGGTTCATTACTGTGCTTAAAAATGGCTTCTTTCTTTTCCATGGACAGGTGCATTCAACTCAACACACACACACACACACACACACACACACACATGCTAAGATCTGGGAAGCACTAATCATAAAACTGCTGCTAAATCCCACTCCTCTACTCACATGCCAATCATCAGGCTGATTGATTGCAGGTTTTCTTGTGCTGTACCACAGGACAAAGGAGGAGCAGGTAATTGAGTGAAGGTGAATCACACACAACCTACCACTCAGGCGCAAAGCCGTATAACCTACATCTGTATAAGAGAGAGAGAGAGGGGGGGGGGTCAAAAACAGTGGGAAAGTAAAAAGAAAAAAAAAGAAGTTTGGCAGGAAAAGAAGCAGGAATGAATTCTGAGGAAAACGAATGGAAGCCGGTGGAATGAAAAAAGAACAAAGAATGAAGGAAATGAAGGGATAAATCAAAGGGAGTGTGAAAGACAGAAGGAACAATTTAAAGAAACAACCTGATTTCCTAAAGTAAAAACTGCACACAACTAATAAACTTGTTAAACAGATCCTGAAATGCCAGATCAGACTTTATGAGTATGGCTTAATGTTCGAATGAGCACACTTGAGATCATCTGTAAGTGTACTAAGCATTTAAAGAGTTATTAGTGTGAGACTCTACCAAATAAAGTTATTACTGTAAGAATATACAAATTATACACTTACAAAAATTAGGGGATATTTTATTAGGGGATATTCGTTTTGAAATATGCCCTCATTTTTGTGAGTCAGAACACCAATTCTCACGGTTCTTACTACTGAATTGTCACTGTACCGACCCACACAATTATAGAGTTCACGATGGGTCCGTTGGAAAGGTGGCTGGGTGCCTGGGTAGCACTGTCGCTTCACAGCGAGAAGGTCCTGGGTTCAGTCCCCAGGTTGAGCAGTCTTGGTCCTTTCTGTGTCCATGTGGGTTTACTCCGGGTGCTCCAGTTTCCACCCACAGTCCAATGACAAGCGCATTAGGTTAAATGATGTCTCTAAAGTGCCCATATTGTATGAGTGTGTATGCGCTCAATGATGACTTGGCCCCGTCTAGGACTGTTCCTGCCTTGTGCCCGACGCCACCTGCTACGCACTGGCTTTCCGGTGACCCCGTCCAGGATTAAGCAGATAAGAAAGTAAGTGAATGTAGCAGTTATAGAATTGTCACTGTACCTATCTGACAAATTTTGGAAATATTATTGCATCATCATGCCAATCATAGGCTTTGTAACTAAATTTGGGTTCAAATCCCAGCACTGGCAAGGTACCACTGTTGGGTGGGCGGCACGCTGGGTAGCCCCGCTGTCTCACAGCAAGAAGGTCCTGGGTTGAATCCCATTGTGAATTGGCCTGGGTCCTTTCTGTGTGTAGTCTACATGTTCTCTGCGTGGGTTTACTTTTGGTACTCGGGTATCCTCTCACAGTTCAAAGACATTCATGTAAACGCTCTGGATAAGCCTGTGTGGTGTAACTGTTCCAACCTACAAACGCTATCAATTCACCAATGTACAAATTGTGGAATTATCACTGTGCCAACCTATAAACTGTGGAATTATTCTAACCTATTCATTAAAGACCGTAGAAATCGAACAACAGAGTTACTATTACACAAAATCACCAATTATATTGTTATCCCCGTTTCAACCAACCAATGACACCAGTTATTTTCTATCAACCCTACCAGTTAGCGTTATTATGCCACTTTATCAACCTAGCAAACATGGTTGTAAGTTTACAAAAATTACATAGTTATAGCTTTTTTGACTTGATAACTATAAGTATCAATGCACCATCCTTATAATTCTAGAGTTATTACTGAAACAGAAGCTTAAGTCATGGAGTAGTGGTTATACCAGTTTACCAATCTAATATAATTCATACAGAGATTAGAAAATCAACGATAAATAACCCTGTCTTACACTAGGTGTAGAAAACTGGCACAACCACAACAGTTTGTGTTGCAAATCCACATACAATTAGCAATTTGACCTGGACAAAAGCCACTGTCAAAAACCTGATACAGCATTGTTTATCTAGTACGATTTGCATATTATCTGACAGTTCATAGACCAATATCATAAAGTTTCATCTTGAATCAACTATCATTAATCAATTCATTCATTCATTATCTTCTGCTTAATCCACACGGGATCGCGGGCCAGCCGGTGCCCAACCGGCAACTCTGGGTGAAAGGGCAGGAACAACCCTAGACGTGGCGACAGTAGATCATAGGGCATACACACACACACACACACAGTTACACAATAAGGGCCACTTTTTAGAGCCATCAGTGAACTTAACACGCCTGTCTTTGGACTGTGGGAGGAAACCGGAGTACCCGGAGTAAACCCATGCAGACAAGGACCCAGGCCGCTCCACCCTGGGATTGAACCCGGGACCTTCCCGCTGTGAGGCCACTGTGCTACCCCCTGTCATTGATTATTGAACTCAATTATTGCATTGTGTTCAAACGATTGGATAAAACATAAATATAATGCAATAATCCTAAAAAAGGTCTTTAAAGATTGCAAATTTAACTAAACCCTTTCATGCCGTCCTATTTTGTGTAGGAGTTATTGCTGAACATGGTCAGTTTGCACATCTGGTGTGAAAGAGAGGTCAGACTTTATATTACAGAATGTAACCACAAGACCAACATTAACCTCATTAGAAAGCAATCAGCTTCCCTGAGTCCTTACAAAGTGCCCTTTCATAAATCATTCTTTATTTCTTTCCCTTTTCCCCTTAATGTATTCGTTGTATTTGTCTTTTCTTCCTTCCTTCTTTCTTTTATCGTCTCCTTCACATATTTTTATTGCATTTTGTTTGTTTTGCTCATTTTCAGCTGTCATATTAGATTGAATGATTATGATCCTGACTAACTTTTATCCTTGGCCATATTTCTGTTATTGTACAGTTGTAAAATATATGGTTTATGGGAAGCACTGATTTGATTAAATGGGCTTCCGCTTGCTAATAAGCTACTCAGAGATCACATGATCCTAAAAAGGGAATCAGAGCAATTGACAGTTTAGCCAAGGTTCAGGGAAAGATGGAAATGTAACAGTGTTGAGGAAAGAAAGAAAGAAAGTAAGAAGGTAAGAAAATAAATATTTATGTGAGTCTTGTCATGATTGTTCTAATCCTCGGGACTTCACTGGACTGGTTTTCTTGGGTGTGTTACAAATCAGGTGAATGCTTAAGCGCTTGACTGAGTGATTGGGGCAGACAGGTTCCATCTGCTGCAAATTTTCCCAGCAGGAAAATGTTCGTGTGCTAACCTGGAAGCCCAGAGCGTGTGTGTGTTTTGACTGTGTGCCAGCAGCTAGAAGGACAAGGTTAAAATTTCTGCTCTCTGAATTACATACAGCTGTTCACAGGTGAGGGGACGTGATCCAAACCCTCACTTCCTGAACCCTGCTCCTGTACAGTAGGGTCCAAATTCTAACTTCCTGAACCATGGCCCTATACAGTCGAGTCCAGAGCCAGATTGACTGGTCCATACTCTCACCTCCTGAATGCACACTGGTTCTAAACGGCCAGTATCTTGTTCTTGTACGGTGCGAACTCTCACTTTCTGAACTTTGCTTTTGTACAGTAGGTTCTAAACGTTCACATCCTGAACCCCTTATCTGTACAGCAGGGTTCCATTTCTTACTTCCTGAACCCTGCCTGTGCAGTTGCGTCCAAGCTAAACTCTGAACCTATCCAAAAGGGTCCAAATACTCACTTCCTAAACCCTTTGCCTGTACAGTAGGAGCCAAACTCTTACTTCTGGAGCCAATTGGCTAAACCTTTCCTTTTTCCTGCTTCCTCCTTTCCATCAGATGAACAGCATGACCCAAATTTGTGATAAATGGTTAAATAAAGAGCAGTTCTTATCAAAAATATAGTAGTCAGAAGGAAATTGTGGCCATGAACAGATAACACGGTCCCAACAGATTTAATTTGGCCTTTAATCTCATGATGAAATGCACACTGTTGTTATCAATCAGTGCAGTGTTTTAAACGCACTGCACACTCCAGATGCTTTCATAATTGGCTGAAATGGTACATGTCACAAGATGTGGTGGCTGACTCTTCCTAAAATAAATCCTGGCCCGATCCCACTAACATGTAGAGAACCTCTGTGTAACCAAGTCTTCCTTTTGGACATCCCTAAAGAGAGGAGGCTGTTGAAGCAGCAAATGAGGAACCAACTTCATATTAATCAAATTGTGTATAAAAAATGATTATTATGCCCTTCAGATGACTGAAAATACAGTTAAATGGAGTCCAGATCAGATTAATGGAATTTCCTTTTCTCCATCCATCCAATCATCCATCCAGGGAATGGCATTAAATTATTTCAAGCCAATGCCAGTTTGGTGGCGGGAAACAGAGCTGCATTGCTAGGCTAGCTTTATGTTTAAGTCTGCCACCTACAGGTCTTTGCCTAACATTTCCATTAACTACAAAAAAAGCCACAAGTCGCCAGTTAGCCACAGCAAAAGCGCGTCAGATCACACTGGATAAGTTCTTCAAACGTTGACTGGAATTTAGTAAGAACTTGTT
>JAVSBV010154408.1:0-15045 GCA_033117975.1 Parotocinclus spilosoma
AAAAAGAAAGAGAGAGAGAGAGAGAGAGAGAGAGAGAGACAGAGAGAGAGAGAGAGAGAGAGAGAAAGAGAGAGAGACAGAGAGAGAGAGAGAAAGAGAGAGAGAGAGAGAGAGAGAGAGAGTAAGAGAGAGAGACAGAGAGAGAGAGAGTAAGAGAGAGAGACAGAGACAGAGCTGCACTTTACCACACACTGCTCCAAATACCACTTCATTAGAAAAACCTTCTACAGGAGATTTAGCATGTTCTCCCCCAACTTTCTCTCTCTGAGTAACACAGAAAAACTCAAGTGGTTATTAGGAGAGGAAAAAGAAACGTGTGTGTTAGCAGCCCAGTTTCTAACAGAATGCAACAAACTGAGAGATGCCAATTAACCCCCTAACAAACCTTGAAAAAAAACATTATTATTATTATTATTATGATTATTATTATTATGATTATTACTACTAAACCTTTGATTAGTATTGTTCTTTATAACATTTTTCTTTTTTTTCCCCTCTAATTATTACACATATAATTATTATTATTGTTACGTGTGTGTGTGTGTGTGTATATATATATATATATATATATATTTTTTTTTTTTCTTTTCTTATGTATTTACGTATTAATTTATTGTCTCTATGGAACTTTGGCAATAATGTACTTGTAACATACATGCCAATAAAGTTATTACCTAATCAATCGGTGTTGAATGTATCAGTGTGGCGGCAACACGCTAATCAACAATGCGGTCAGCAGGATTTGAGTTCCGCCGGTACGTTCAGGCCGGGTCGGGTGTCATACAGGCACGCCCCAGATTCACCCGAACAGGTGTCAGAACCGCATGAAACGCTTCAGAAATCAATCAATCAAGAAACGCAAAAGCACATTCTCACCGCCCTGGTGTTTCAGAACTGTAACTACATCAGCTCGTGCATAAGCTAAGCTACTTGTGCCTTCCTTGTGACTCCCATCTCCCATGTCGCTTAATGCAGAGAACATTTTGGGGGTATATTTAGTACCTCTGAAATGAAGAACGTGCTAAAGTATGCAGCCAGAAAATCTCACGTCCTTCTGAAATACAGTGCGAGTGGACAGTGGTCCACTTGTTTGGCTATCTGCGGTCGTCTTCGCTCTCTGGCCCGGTCTGGGTGTTTTAGACGCTGGTACAACACGAGAGCTTAATCATAATCAGTCATATTCGAAGACAAAGCGACAGGGGGGTAAAAAAAAGTAGTTCAGGAAACGGCAATCACCGAAAACGGGGTGATGTTTGTGTAACGCCGAAGCAGTGGCGCATACATAATGAATGGGAGAGAGCTAAGCATTGATCCCTGGGGGACAGGAAATGTGCTTAGAGATGCAAAAGAGCAGACTATGGTTTGCCAATCAGCAAACGAAGAAGAGGGGGGTCATTTAAGGCAAACAGGGGAGTCGTCCCGGTGCTGTGCAGCGTACAGGATGCACAAAGGTTGTATTAGCTAAGCAGGTTTGTGAGGCTACGACGCTCTACCACACTTTAGGTTTTGGTAGATTAGAGACGGATCGATGGCTTTCCATTAAGACCGGGTCAATACCAGGTTCCTTAAGAATGAGCAGCTGGAGCCGAGCCGGAAACAAGTGACATGTTAATGGGATGACAGATGGGAGCAGGGACACGCTGGGGATCGGGCACGAGGCAAGTCCTGTCGATTTGGAGCTTCGTTCAGAGGCGTGGAAGAAAAGGGAATACGTAGACGGGGAAACGTGGACAGTCGGCACGGCTAAGGCCAGACTCCTACTTAAGAATCTAAAAAAAATGGTAAATCTTTATTTTTCAGCACTCTTCAATTTCTCGAGGATTATGTGGAATCAATACAAGAAAGGAGAAAGAAATTGAATTTCATTTCATTTAAAAATACAATTTATTTAACCCACAATTAAATTACAGTGAAAATGGAAAAGAAATATTTAAAATTTAATTTTATTTGAAAATACAATTCATTTAACCTACAATTAAATTAAAGTGAATCTGGAATAAAATATGAAAAATACAATTTTATTTAAAAATACTATTTATTTAACCCACAATTAAATTAAAGTGAATCTGGAAAAAAAATAATTAAAATTTAATTTTATTTGAAAATACAATTCATTGAACCTACAATTAAATGAAAGTGAAAATGGAAAAAAAATATTTAAAATTTAATTTTATTTAAAAATACAATTCATTTAACCTACAATTAAATTAAAGGGAATCTGGAAAAAAATATTTAAAATTAATTTTTATTTTAAAAATACAATTTATTTAACCTACAATTAAATTAAAGTGAATCTGTAAAAAAAAATTACAATTTAATTTTATTTAAAAATACAATTTATTATATATACGTATATATGATTTATTATATATATATATATATATAATAAATAATATATATATAAAATATATTTATATTTTTTTTATTTCAACCATTGGTGCTGTGGCGGATCCGAGAAATATTTTTTGTATTCTTCAAATATGATCATGGGTGGATCCACGAAACAAGCAATAAAATAAGTCTGGCCTAAGTTTGGCTGCATCCTAGCTCTTCGTATCAAGAGAGAGAACACTGATACGCTGAGATTTGCCGAAAACGTACGTACGCCCCCAAGCTCAGGGCAATTATACGAAAGTCTTTTCGTCCACACAAAAGTTTGCAACCCCCATTTTTGACCGTCCCCACTGACCCCAAACACACAAAAAAACTGAACGGAGGATAACCGCCCAGTCACCCAATCTCAACCGAATCGAGCAGCCCAGAGAGGAGCTTCCTCCTCCTCTTCCTCTGCTTTGTGTTCAGAGGCAACGTTGGAAAAATCGAGAAGAGGAAGGCACGAGTTCATATGAAGTGTGCTATCACGGGATAGCTTCAGGGGAAACAGGGTGCAGGCGGGACAACGCCGAGTTGCAGCAGGTGCGAGTCCGGGTAGCACTTTTGGAAATCCCACTGATCTCCATAATTACAGTCTGTGATACATAAATCCTGAACCCAAAGCAGCCATGGGTGAGGCCACACACACGCTTGCAAAGGCATAAACCTCTTTTCACTCGACGTTAATTATCTCACACATAACACTCAAGGTGAGATTACGGTCTCGGTGTTTAGTGTCGGACATGCATGGTCTGCATTTCGGACTAGTTCATGATGTACCTGCTTGGGATGAAAGCGTGCACGGGAAAAACTGTATTATTACACAGTGTTGGACATGAAAAAAAGCTTGGGTAACGGTGAGTGTGTGTGTGTGTGTGTGTTTGAGTGTTGGCAGGAGTCTCTCACTTCTCATCTTTCCCCAGCAAAGCAACCCCATTATAATTCCCACTGGCCTAAGATATCCGCAAAGCTCGAGTTTCCTAGCTCTGCAACTCGGCAGTCCAAAATCAATGGCCACTATAGTATACCGGCTGCCTCGGAGTCTCAATTAAAAATACAAGCTAACGCGCCCAGCTTCACCACACGCGCCAGAGCTGGGTTTGTTGTTTGAGCTTTTCGTCAACAATAAAACAACCATGGAGCCCCAACAAGTGGGCGTCGTAAGGTACACGCTATAAACCGGTATGAAAGACCTAATAGTCTCTCGCCTAACAAACATGGAAGAAAATAAGCTCAACTGGCAAGGATCTGGTGGCTCGGGGTGCGAGTGCGGATTCCTTGACGGCCTTCGCTTTAATCGCACGCAAAAGCGGAGCCTTTCTTATCCGGCGCTCCTGCTCGACTGACAGAGTGATAATTCTTAGCTGAGCACAAAACGCAGTTGCATGGCAACCGGCAATTACTATTCCTTACCGGGAAAGCGGCGAACAGAACCGGAGTTATTATTTCTCCATTGAGATTTTCTCTCTCTATCAGCTCTGTACTCCAGGCCAAACAGCAGAACTAATCAAATTTCAAATTTACTTAACAGGTCCCCGTTTCCCCCCGGCAGGACGGAGAGCAAGGCGTCGTCTCTTATCGCGTCAAACTAACCGACAGAGGCGGGTCCGGTCAAATTCGGCGCCTAAACGACCTGCCGATCTACACAAACGTTACGAGGGTTTGGACGGTTATTACGGTTATTCAGGCTGCCAACCTCATCGGCAGAGCGAGACTCTCCAGAGGTGCGGTTTCGACTTGCACCCCACGCTGGGCCTCTGCACATTACTATTTAACAAAACCAAATCCTAGTACCGAAATGAATCCTATTAAATACGTGTAATGTTTTTCGCTTATTTGGACCAAAATTCCGCTTAATCGGACCAAAGAACGTGACAAAGGAGACCAAAGAAACTCTTCGTCTCTGGCATCACTACAACGCTCCCCAGTTTCTCCCTAGCCCTCTACCGCCACCTACAGGTCTTTGCCTAACATTTCCATTTACTACAAAAAAAAGCCACAAGTCGCCACTTAGCCACAGCAAAAGCGTGTCAAATCACACTGGTTAAGTTCTTCAAACGTTGACTGGAATTTAGTAAGAACTTGTTTTTTACAGTATTATAAAGAAAACCATTTTATTTTAATTTGCATTTAAATACACAGGCATGTGAACTGAAATAGATACATATGTTCCTCCAGTCTTGGGACTTTGGGGGTTCAGTAATTAAGGTATTGGAATGTGGACCAGAAGTTCCAGGATTCAAATCTAATCTCAAAATCTAATCCCAAGCTGCTACTGTTGGGTCTTTGAACGCAGCCCTTAACCCACAATTGTTTTCATTCTACCACTTGAAAATAAATCTGGGTAAGAGTGTGTGCTAAATGCTGTAAATAATGAACAATTTACAATGTACAATGTTACTTTCAAACATAGTTTTGTCTAATGTTCCTTCTCACTTTATTCAGTTATGTCCTATTTTTAGCATTAATCAAGTTGGATGTTGATCTAAGCTTACCAGTCAAGTGCTATACGTCGTTCTTACAAAGTGGAAAAAGGATAACCTAGAGATGGCTAAGTGGAAACGTGAGTGGTTTTAATGCTGCAGGACCACAAAGTTAAAATTATTGGTAATAACAATGGTGTGAACAGATGTATGTGGGTCTTGTCATATTGTGAATCATAGGTGTTTACTTTGCTTTTGTCATGGCTCTGATGCATTGCCCTGATTCATGTGGGTGTTTGGTGAACAATTTCCAGGGAAAGCAACCCAACCTTCGTGCTCCTAACAGTGCTTAAGTATAGTCAAAGCTGTGACCCTTTCACCTAAAGCAAACAGATTTCCTTTCCATAGAACACTTCAACAAGACACATTAATAATCACTCAACAGAGCCTTAAGGGAGTAAATATTTGGTTTCATGGACGTGTAGCAGAAGGCTGTAATAGCACACTGTCATGATGATCAAAGATTGACCTCTATAAGCTTTTATCTGGGTATATCGTTCGCCGCTGGCTGATCCACCCCACCTAATCCTCCCTATTTGATTTTTTATTGGCCAGGTGGTTCTGCGAGGGGCGGGAGCTACATCATTGTCCCGATATTCAGATTTGTCAGGATGGTGACCTGCACACGCTGGTGATTGCTGAGGCTTTCGAGGACGATACTGGCAGGTACACCTGCGTAGCCTCCAACGCTTTGGGAGCAGACAACACATCTGCTGAGGTCTACATCGAAGGTGAGGATACTGTGTGGACACACACACATACACACACACACACACACACCAAAACACAAACAGAAGATTTGATGTTTTAGGTATGGTATGACGACCATATATAACACATTGTTAACGACTGGATCCATAGATTTCAAACCTGGATTCATCAATCCAAAAAGTATTTGCAAGCTTTAGTATACCTTACCATTTTCACGCAGTCCCCCATCCTAAAAAAGTAGTTTCTTGGCTGCTACCAAAGCTGCCAGATGCTGCTGTTGCTCAAGTGTAAGGAGAGGCCACACAAAATGCTTACCACTGTAGCTTATGGAAGTTACTTTTTTTAGTACTACTATTATTTTATTTATTTTATTTACAAATTTGTATTACAATTCTTGTATTGTCTGGTTGTATTTTAAGTAAAGATATACTACTATATATGGTCATTGTACTATTGCTGAACAAAGGCATATCTGATCTAATGGTGATCTAAATATTACACAGTACTGAATGTCCATTTGTTTTTTTCTCTTTATACAGGGGCCTCATCTTCAGACTCAGACGGGGAAGGATCTGTGTCCAAATCTAAGTCAGGAACCATGCCACAGTAAGTTTTTCATGAGAACATTATCTGCTTCACTGGTTATCTGGGCCTTGATCTAATTAAAGCAGATCATAAATGTACTGCCAACATGGCTATCTATTAAAGCAAGGAAATAATAATTTACATGATAAATAAGATCTCAGCTCTGTGTAGATAAATTTGAACACAAGTATACAGACTTCCTTACTTCTGTACTTCTTATCACTATCTAGCAGCCTGTCGTTTTTGCTGATCTTACATAAGCTCTCTTCCTTCCTATATCAAATCATCTCTCCATTCCCCTTGCTTTCGGGGACTTGTCTATTAATGGGCATTTTGCTCACCTGGAAAAATCATCCAATGAAAACTTTAATAATATTGATATTCACAGTCGTGGTTATAACATTCTATAGTTTGGCCATTGGTCGCCATACTAATGTTTTCCTATTGGCCATTTTAAAACTGTGGATGTTCTCTTTCAATCATCCTTTATTACCAAATAGTTTGTAGCTGACTGCTCTTAGTAATCCAATTAAATTTGTTCTTTTTTGTTCATATTCTTGCTGTTCTCCGGTTTGTTCCATTAGTAGCCTTGTACAGTTTCACACAAGAGTTTAGGCCAGCTAGCAAGCCAAATCCATGCTAGCTATAGCTAATTTGTTGCTAGTCACTAGAGTTGGCTCATTCACTGAAGAGCTGGCTCTGGGTTCATGTAAATCAGTACAAGATTTGCATTGCTATTGATCCCAAAGCTTTTTACTGAAAGAATACACAGCAAATTTTCAGCCCCTTTTTGACCTACCACACTTGTAGTATATGTGGTAACATATTACCATTGACAGTAATCTGGAAACAGTTCCATGTGGTAAAGGACAGTGGTAAAATGTTCGTAGTAAACACACAAATATATTCCATGACCACAAGGCATGACAGGGCGTTGTACCAAAGCTAAGCTACAATTTTTGAACAGGGGCGAAATACAGTACAGTGTGATTCTGGTTACTCACGCTTTTTGTGGTATTCGTGCGCAAGTGGAAAATGAGGTATTTTGGAATTCATGTCTTCACTGGCATCACCCAACCACAAACTCCTCCCACTGAAAAAGTAGTCTCATCTGAAATGTGGGATTATACGTTTAAATCGATACAATTATATATAATCAGATAATTATATGCTATATATAATTACACATGATTGAGAGAAAAAAAACCTAAAAACGTGTTGCCTGTTATACTGGCTCCTGGAAAGTTAAGCTGCAGTTATGCCAGCTTTTTGTCAGTGAAATATTGCTGGCTAAAATAATTGCTATTGAAAACGCTGTCGTCAGCAGTTTCGTGTTGCAAGCGTTCTGTGTGAACAAATTACCCAATTGACAGTCAAGCAACTTCACTGAACAAGTTCAGTTCGGTAGACCAGTTGCAGGGGTCGTGAAGGGATGTATTAGCACGGTACATACAAAATGATAGAAGCAAACAGTGCACATATTTGTTTCTAAACACACTGTTCAATATATAAACTTTGTTTACCATATACAAACAGTTTCTCTGCATACTTTGTCAGTCTCCTTTCATCATGTGAAAGTTTAATAGTCAAGACTCCCATAGTCTGACCACCATAGTGCAACCACAAATCACATTATTCTAAGCACTGCAGTGACACTGATGTAGTGGTGGCATGTTGGCATATGTTGTTGTAGTGTGAATGGATCAGACACAGCAGTGCTGCTGGAGTTCTTAAAAACCTCTGTCACTGAAACTAAAATATCCAGCAGGCAGTGCCATGTGAGCATTGATGAAAGATTAGAGGGTGATGACACAAACTGTGCAGCAACAGACAAGCTTCTGTCTATGACTTTATATCTGTAAAGTGGACCAACTAGGAAGAAGTGTTTAATAAAGTGCACAGTGAGTGAGCACAGTGTTTAAAAACTTCAGCACAGTTTATATAGCTGATATAGTGGACAGTGAGTGTAGAAATAAAGGGTGATCCTAATATCCTGGCATGGCTGTGTAAAATATCTCCAAACCCAAAGTATTACATACCATGAGAGTCTCAATGTCTTTTATTCATTATGATTGATAGGTCTGGCAGGATGGCAACTAAAGTGCATTGCTAAGAAACGCCCATGAAATCAAACTTTTTGTATATGTAGGCGTTGTTTTTCTGGCCCTAAGTTCATTTCCAATTGTCGAATTGCATTTGCAGCACAGGCGTAACCAGAGTTAATTCCTGAGCTTGAAGAAGCCACAGCGTTAAATGCTAAGTAATTACCAAATTGCTAACCACAATGAACTTTCTATTGCCTCAACTTGGTCATTCCTGTTTCTTAAGAGGACAGACGTTTTTGGTGTGACCGCATATTTACAGTTCAGTAAAAACTATTGAAGTGATTTTATTGTAGAGTCATAGCTTAATCTTGTGCCAGTTTTAAAGCTAATCTGAAACAGATTGAACAGACAGCCACTATCTACATTGCTCCAACATAAACAACAAGGCACCAAAAATATCAACCTAAAATGATGGTTCTGTTGCAGGACAAAAACATGTCCTAAAATGCACAAAATATCCTGCTAGGTTAGCCAAACTTGGCTCTTTAACGGAATCCAATTTAATGAGCCTTGTAGATCCGCAGCCTGCCATAAAGTATTAATAGGCCGAGACTGACCTCAAGCAGTCATCGGTCTTTGTCTTTGAAGTGCCATTAGCCACAATGAAGCATGAACCCTGTTGCTTTTGCTTTTAGATGAAGCACAGGAGTTTTGATGTCAGGGAAATTGATGTTTCAAGGCAAGATAGTAAACAGACTGAATTGGAGCCGACAATGCTCTTATGTGTAGTCATGACAATACTGGAGTGCCTGAGTAATGCTGAAACGTTTCCTCAGGGTTCAGAAGAAAACAGCCTCAGTGTCCTTGACCATTCGTTCTTCCTCACCGAAGAGCCCAGATAAACCGGCACTCCGCTCCACACTCCTTCAGCCATTGTCCAGTCTGACACAAAGAGTAAGACACACATACACAATATACAGTGACACATTTAACTCTGTATGGAAAATAGACTAAAGAAAGACTTATGTTGCTTCCTTATAGGTGCAGAGTCCAGTTTCCTTACAATATGGTGTTGATGGGATTCCTACAGCAGCACCTACTTTTACTAAGGTAAAACATATACACTATTATTTGTCAAACTAAAGATTTGAGAACCCCTTATGTATTACTTTCTCACATTACTCACCAAGACCACATTGCAATCTTTGCAAAACACCCACCCTTGGAACTGTATTTTCTTTATTTGTATACGATTTGTCTTATTGTGGATTGATTAGTTGACTGACTGTGCTATGGGGGCATGGCAGTTAAGGTACTGGTCTCTGACAGAAGGGATCAAGTCCCAGAACTGCTAAGCTGAACCCACTAAACAATTCACTTACTTGCTTGGTTTGTACAACGTAAGCTTGAATAAGTTATTGGTTGCTCTGGATAAGGGTGTCTGCCAAATGGCTAAATGTAGCCACATGTTTTTTTGCAGCATTTTCCATCTTAATGCAAGCTATAATTATTATTAAAGCTTATTACAAACTGTTTGTCATATGAGTAGAGCATTCTTGAGAATGTTTTTAAAGCACAGCACATACACTACTTACAAAAATGAGGGAACCTTTAATTATGGGATAATTCATTTTGAAGTATCCCCTAATTTTTTGAGCAGTATGTAATCCACACCTGCAATATTGAATCATTTGACTTCTGTAGAAGTCGTTAGCCCAGAGGTTAACCAATTTTTTCCAGCTTGGACTGTGCATTAATCAGTGTGTTCTCAAGAGACAGAAAATATATAGATCGCTGTGTGGTACTAGTATAGATCGATTTTTGGCTTTTTAAATATAATGACGTGGAAGAAGATCAGACCACATTTTATGGGTAATTAAGGCTGAAATCCTGGTAATCCAAGGGATTTAAAAACTTAACTTGCAACATTATACTTTGTGTGTAATAGGGCTGTGCATAATTATGTATTCTTATTTCATCATACGAGTGTTTTATGGCATCGATTAAATTTTATGATTGGCTATAAATTATGCTTTCATTTGTTTGAGATACCAATCCCAGTTTCATGTCTCATTTAGACTTTTAATTGCCGTCTCTAATGTGTTTCTGTTTTTTTTAACATTATGATTTTTATCAATTTGAACTTGATCAGATTTCTTTATCTTAATTTTGAAAAAAAAAAATCAAAATTTCCAAAAATGCTAGACCCTGCTGTATACATAAAAAATGTAATGATCAGGTACCTACAACTGATAGTGATAACATGTGTAAGCGAGAGATTGTGTGAGAGATTTCTCAGTCTAACTCTGTCTATTCTTCTCTGTCTATAGGTGTTACAGGATACACAGGCATGCGAAGGGCAGGTGGTAGTTCTGGAGTGTAGAGTGAGAGGCAGTCCCCCACTTCAGGTTCAGTGGTTCCGGCAGGGTCACGAGATCCAAGACTCTCCTGACTTCCGCATTCTACAGAAAAGTGGGAACATATCAACAACATACTTAAAAATGTCTTTGAGTGATAAACAGTTCTCTGTTTATGATGCAGTTAAAGCTTTTAGTATAATTTTGTCAAATTTACAGTGTGGCCCAAATGTCTGAGACCACAAGTAAAGAATCTTGTTTGGTTCATTGTGGGGATGCATTCACAAACCCCTATGAGATTTAGATAATTCATAGATCATTAGATAATTTATAACATTATAAGATGCTCTTTCGAAAATGGTCTGAACACCATATCACATGGCTCACAAATATCGGGGGATATCTTATCTTATGGGATATTTCATTTTAAAGTATTCCCTTATTTTTGTGAGTATATATACCGTACTTAGCAATACTATATGCAGTACCCCATGTTATTGACCAAAAAGCCATGATACTACAGTAGTCCTGTCATAGTAGACTGTCACTGACATATTGATTTTATTTTATTTTTTTTAATGAATAAACCACATTTACGCAATGAGAAACGCATCTTTTATGGGACAATGCATCATTTTGCTTTGCAAAAGACACGCGAGGAACTTGTGGAGTCCGCGCCACTTAGAGTGCGTATTGTCATTACAGCAAAAGGTGGAACATACCAAATACTAATACATTTTGAAAATTAATTAAATTAAAATTAATAAATTTTGAAAGGGAGTGAAAAGTACCTACACTAAAATGACTTCTGTGTTCTCCTGTGATACTGGCAGCTTTACATAATGTAAGAGGGAAATGGTGGCAAATGTTTATTTACCATCAGTGTCTAGCCAATCAGGACAAGATTGCATCTATACTTCATTGTCTATAATTTATCTTATGTATTTAGAAAGATCTTTTGACACAAGCATTTTGGCATTCCAGTTTAGACAGTGTTTGTTGCCTTGCCTTTGAAGACAACACTGAATTGGTTTGGTTTGGGTTTTGAGTTGCAAGTCAGCAGCAGCTTCAGCAAACTTCAGACAAAATAGAGGAATGTGTATAGTTATGGCATATAAACAAGACTGCCACACTAAGACAGTGTTTCTCTTTCTCTCCTCTCCAGAACCAAGAACTACAGCAGAACCTGGTGAGTGTCCCTACTACAAGAACTACACCAGAATAAGCTATAACACACAAGCTCGGATGATACACTTTTTTACATACCTATTCTCTGAACTGCAACACATGAACTGTGTGATGCAATGCAGTCAGTTGTGATGTCATCAAACATGAACCATGTTTTGGGTCAGAGCTCAAACCCAATAACAGACCATATGCGGAAACGATTAGGAGTGAAAACGAACACACATTTCCTGGGGAAAGGGTGTGTGAGTGGTGGAGACACACAGTGAGTGACGCACCTGTCTGCGTATGTAGTTGTGAGTGTGTGTGTATACAGCTTGCAAACTGCTGTGTCTGAATGCCTTCACCCTGGTAGGTCCGTCATCACTGCTGAATCACACATATTTCTGTCAGTCATTTGTCTGCTTTGCCTTAGCAGTCTATCAGTGCTTGTTATTCTCACTCTCACCCGATCTCAGCTACCGAGACACACCTAATAATTCATACAAAGGTGTGCTAATCCGGCACTGGTCAGTTCATGTAGACAATAATAACATTAGTCTTAGAACATTATGTTTTTCAGGTTACATTGTCCTAATGTTTAAAATCATTGTTATGATCATTAAATGATTATTGGACTCATGATTATAACTTTTCTGTCTGGCTTGCCAGAAGAGATTTGTACTCTGGTGATAGCTGAAGCATTCCCTGAAGATGGAGGCCTGTTCTGCTGTAATGCTACAAACCAGTACGGCTCAGTTAGCTGCAGAGCTAAGCTTACCATAACACCAGGTAACTGTTCATTCAGTTGGATTGCTTATGCTTTTTTCATCACCAAGACAACTGAATAGACTCTATACAAATGTAATAACAATGGTAATTTGAGCTACTAAAAGTAATAAATATGTACATTTAAATATGAAACAGTTACACACTTAGCAGCACATCTAATATGAAACGATAAAACATTACCAACATTCAGAAATGAAACAACTGACTTTGTGGTCCACAAACTAAATATTAAACTACATGACCATGAAATATGCAGTGAGTAGAACAGGCTCTGGATGGCCCAGACAGACCACCAGTAGAGAGGATTGTAGGGTCCACCCACAAAAAAGAGCAGCTCCAACAGTTTCATTGTCCACCAATCAAACACAGGTGGCACCTTTACTAAACACTCATGTCTCTTCTAGGACCATTCCCACCTTATGTCCTGACTGTTCGCTATCCAGTGCTTCCAACACCTCCTAACAGCTACTGTAGATTAGAATGGCCTATATTTCAGGAAATATATCAAAACGACTATCCTTTTTTTCTCTAGCCAATGATGCCTCCTCACAAGGTCTGTCAACTCAGAAAAATGTCTTTGAGTGCATCAGAGAGGCATGTTTAGCAGTCGACAATCGCTCACAAAGAGGAACGCTATCCAAAAGTAGTCTCTGAGGGCCTTTCTATAGGCAACAGGGGAAGCACTTTTATGTCGTCTTGTGGCAAAAACCAGTGTCTAATCAGACCATATCAATAAACATTTAAATATGTACTCTGAGGTTTTGTGTAATCTGGCATCTGAGTAAGTTATTGAAATAAAAAGTTGACCAAACAACATGAAATATCTTGGGATCTTGGGGTGTCTGCAATGAAATAAATATCTAATATTTTGAAAAAATCGACTTTTTGTATTTCCAATTTCCATATTGTCCCAACTTGTGATATGGGGCTTATGATCAATTGATTTTCAAAGTAGAAAAGGGCAGCAGTGGATGGGATTTTTTTTTTTCGACCAGTTTTCTGGACATTCTGTGACAGGATGTAGACATTTTCTTCACACTGGTGAGGCTTAATATAATTTAATTTAATTTTGACCAGAGAAAGCTGTAGTCAGCCATATTTATTTAGGGAATTGAGGGAATTCCCAGTGTTTAAGATCTTAGGCTCTTAGAGGGTAGAGTTTTATTAAGATGGCATCGACTTGATCTTGAATTTCTGGGATGCTGAATTATGGCTGAGCCTGCATTCTAACTCCAAGTTAGCATATGTAAAAAAATGATTTAAGGAAATAAGGAATTGGATTTAAGTAGAAGGATAATAAAGGTATTTTATATAAATTGTATTATTTTAATAAATTATTTTAAATTCTCTTACATTCCTGTTTTACATACCTGCTTTTAAGTGGAACCCGATTTTTTACAGCAGGGACCATAGTCTCTGACCACTTTGCTTTACAAATTTTATTTAAAAGTTTTCCATTAGAAATAAAATGACTAAAACACATCTAAGTGTTGCAACACCTACTTTAAGACCAAAGAAGATCAAAGAGTGCTGAATGCCAAGGACTTTACACCAAAGGCACCTTATCCAAACCCCACTGAATATTTATTGGGGGCACTTGAAGACAGAGAAAACCAAACATTCAGTATCATCACAAGATCTTGGAATGCTTGGAATATTGTGAAATCATGCTAGAGTAACATGTATCACGAAATTTTGCACAACCTTATGGAGCCATGCCAGTTTAAGTGCATGCTGTCATAGAGCCAAAGGGGAACATACTTAATTTTTAAAATGTTTGTATTTCACCCAAATTGTTATAATTTATAATGAAAAACTGTATTAAATTAAATAAAAAACATTGTAAAATATGTAGGTAACAACCTAAAATAAATAGTAATAAAATAGTCGAATACATCCATTAAATTGAAAGTCATAAGCTTTCATGTCAGTTTAAGGTCAATCTAACTGTTGTCTAACCCTGCATAGTGGCTGAGGAATCTCCCAGCAATGGCATCTCCAGAGATGACAGCGTCTTCGAGGACGTTCAATCGTTCCCACCCCCTCCTCCACCCACAGAGATCAGCCTGCTGGAAGTCCCACCTAAAACTCCGCCCAGCGCTGAGGCCTTCCAGATCAACGAGCTAGACATCTGGCCCAGCATCCAGCCAGTCGTGGATGTTGAGCACCCATCAAATGGTGCACTTTCCATGACTCCCACCCAAAGCCCTCAAGCAGCAGTGAATGTGAAGCAGACTCCCATTGAAGAAGCTGCTCCTCTTTCATCACCATCTACATCCAAAGATGCTCCCCCTATTCCTACCAAGCCCAAACCCAAACTGTGAGTAACACACCTTTCGTCTCCGTACTGACAGCATGTTACACAAACACTTGCTTAGCCTTGGTTTTCACAAAATATTGTGTGAGGTATATTGTGTGATGGCAGGCTTTGTGAACCAAGAAGCACACAAATGCATGATATACTTTCTATCTCACTAATATTAGACATAATATTTGGTTGTTTTTCTCAATATATATATATATATATATATATAT
>JAVSBV010154419.1:0-15045 GCA_033117975.1 Parotocinclus spilosoma
GTGGCCATGTAAGCAACACACAAGAGGTTATATTCATACACAAGGTTATCTCAACAACAAACACATATATATATATATATATATATATATATATATATATATACACACACACAAGTCAATGCCAATTTGGAGTGATCAATTAACCTAACACGTCTTTGGAGGAAACCGGAGTACTCGGAGTAAACCCACGCAGACACAGGGAGGACATGCACACTCCACACAGAAAGGACCCAGACCTCTCCACCCTGGGATTGAACTATTGTGAGGCAGCGGTGCTACCCAGCGAGCCACCGTGCTGCCCTCAATTTCTGATCTATCAAATATCCATCAGTTCATCTTTTAATCACGCCATTACTAAGCCGCCAGTTAATACCTCCACCCCTTAATTCAAAGCCATCTTTATGTTTTTATTTGAACAGCATGGAATCTCACCGTGCCTACAGTCTTCACGTGTTGTGTGTTTAAAAGAAATATTTATAAAAGATAATAAGAAATAACCCTGTTGTTCTCTCATTTCCTTGAACTAAATCTAGGAGCTAACGTTTAGAAGACGACGTCTGTTAAAAGCATTATAGTGAGTACAGTGATGGCTCGGTTTGAATATGGAAGCAGTTTGATCCTTTCACTGGAAGCACTGATCTGACCACACCTCTGCTTTGCTTAGAAGGTTGCCATGGCTTAACCCAGAGGACGCATAAAATGTAACACGCCTACAGCAGCAGAGCGGGGAATTAACTCACAAGCAAGACCTTTAACCCATTTTTGCTCTCCGTCAAGTTTTAAGGGACCACACACACACACACACACACACACACACACACACACACACACACACACACACACACAAACCCAAACAAACGCAGTCACACTTTCATAGACCTGTACTACTAACTAGCAGAGGTTACAAGGGATGATTAAACATGTGTATTTTTCTGCAACGCTCCTTATAAAATACAGGCAGCTCCTGATTGTGTGAGCCAGCCCATATGATGAACGGTGGATTTAAACTGTACGGTCCAACAGCTCGTATTTTGAAAAGATTCAGACAGTCTGTACTCAGGACTGATCGCTGTCTGTGAAGCTCCTTCAGAATGTTATCTTAAAATATGAATATCTGCATTCCATTCTTTATTTGAGAACTCCTCTCTCTTATAGGAGACCTTTTCAACACAGGAGACATTTTTCTTCATATCCAGGTGGAGACCTACACTGATACTGATAAGATTAATACTACACCTAAACTTAAACCGAACCTTAACCTCAGTAACCTAAAGAAATTCTTATGACTCTTGTTTTTTTTGTTTTTTTTTTAAAATGCATTTTCCCGGCGGGGACAAGCAAAAATCCACACATGATAAAAACCTTCTGGTTCCCACATAGATATATAAGTATGATCCACACACAGACTTGTCTCACCATCTTTGAGGGGACGTCCAACTGACACAAGGATTTCTGTTGATATTTAATGCTACACCTACAAACCACACGCAAACCTAACTTTTTTAAAACTCTTTTCAATGGAAAGTTGCAGTTTCCTGTATACATTTTCCCCTTCCTGAGCGTTTAACCATGCCGTTTTTTGGTCTTTCCGTTATCGCGACCCGTTCCAATTTCCCAATCTTGATTCTTTCTCTCTGTTTTGGATACCGTTTCCTGGTGTTGACTGGCCTCGTGTTTTAATCTTGGAACGTTGTGTGAATTACGCATTGAACAGTCTTTATTATTGCTGCATTACTTAGCTCTCTGTCTGCACTTCTGTCACTGAGCACCATGACATGCTTACCCACGTCACACCGATCAGACTCGCAATGGGTTTCAAGTTTATCCCAGAATCATTTCATTTGCTCAAACCCTGTTCTCCTAAACCTCCATCCCCAACAAATCCTGTACAGAGCATCAGTTCATTACTGGGCACACATGCACACTGGGACAGTTTAGAGACGCCAGCTGTCGTAACACGTCTTCAAAACGTGGGAGGAAAACGCAAACTCCACTCTTGGAAAGCCACACCTGGAACTGACCCTGGGAAACACACACTGGACCTGAGGCTACAGTAAGCTACTGGGCTTCATGGTGCCAGGAAACTGCAGGAATCTGAAACTTCATATTGCCAGGCATTAAAAACACACCAGGGTGTTTCAGCTTCATAAACCAGCTCTGTACCGATGAGTCACTCTGGTCCATATCCCTGCTCTGGGGAGGTGAGGTTTGAGTTGTGTTATCCTCTCTCTATTCTTGCAGCAGGTGAAACACTTCCTAGCATAAGAACAAGGCTGTCTTGTCCCACTGGGTTTGTTTGTTTGTTTATTTGGCTTCTTTAACGTCGCTATCGGCATCAGTGGCCATATAAGCGACACACAAAGTTATATCCATACACAAGTTCATCTCAACACCAGTCACATATATATATACACACAAGTCAGTGCCAATTTAGAGGTATCAATTAACCTAACACGTATGTCTTTGGACTGTGGGAGGAAACCGGAGTACCCGGAGTAAACCCACGCAGACATGGTGAGGACATGCAGACTCCACACAGAAAGGACCCAGGCCGGCCCCGCCCTGGGATCGAACCCGGGACCTTCTTATTTGTCCCACTGGGTTAAAGGTCCAGAGTGTCATCAGTTCCTAAGTTATGCCTCACTAAAAAGCTTCAGACTCTCAGATTTAATCTTGCCATTTGGTTGGGTATCTAGTGCACTAGAATAAGGGGACCTCTGGGTGGGGTTATTTAAGGTTATTACCTTAAGTGAACAAAAGGTTTACAGTGGACTTCCTAGAAAAAAAGTTCTTTAATTCAATCTCACCTCCTGACAGCAATCCCACAGTTCCAAGCAATTTAAATGGAAGGTCAATATTATTAAAAACGGTATAGCTCATCTTAATCTAATCTATGCTTTGGAGACTTGACAGGGCTGTCTGGAATGTCTGAAACACTCCAGCTTTAAATGTGATTTTCCGCACGTTAAGCCTTATTGGACTGCGTTAGGGGATTTTGTGTAGAAACACTTCAGCAGTTAGTAACAAAGTCTGTTTGACATCTTACCCAGTCCTGTGACAGAGACTTTGGCCTTGGCCTGGAGTTTGCCAAACTGGTTTTGTGCCTCACACACATACGTGGTTCCATCTTCTACCCAAAGGTCTAAAAATGTCAAGAAAAAAAGCAATCAGAGCGTTTCAAAACACAACAGTGCATTACAGTTGTGCTACCACAGTTTGTTCTGAGCATTTTAGAAAGCAACAATACAATTTTCATTTACTGGTAATGTGCAGCTCTCCACCCCTCTTTTGGGTGACAGTGCTGTGGCCATGGTGACGGGAAAAGAGGGCAGCGTTGTCCTCTCGTCTCCAGGTGACGCGTGGCTCAGGGTGGCCCTGGACGTGACAGGCCAGAGTGACATTAGAGCCGATGTCTGCCGTTACATCAGCTGGAGGTCTCGTGAACTGAGGGACAGCTAGAGAGCAGAGGTTTTAGTTTGAGATTGGAACACATTCACTCTTAAAAACGATTCATTCTTAAAAACAACAAATAAACAAATGTCTGCATGCATGGAAGCTGACATTTTCCATTTATCCACCAGTGAATATTAAGTCTTAGGCCACCTTTTGTTGTTTTAGCAACGGAGACACAGGAGCACATTTAGTGCAAGACTCATCCTACCAAAATGCACCACTGAGTCCCACAGGAGATCATTCCTGTCCGTGGCCTTCAAACTCTATAACGTCTCCCTTAGTGGGTGGCACTATGGTCATCTGTGGTAGGCAGTCATAGTGCAATAACAATTTTAAACTGAGTATTCAATATTCTATATTTATTCCACATTATCATCATAGCCACTGATTTTACTGCTGTATTTTTATTTATTTTATTGTAACCGGTGTCTAAATTCGTCTTATTTTAAATCACTGTTTATTCTTTGTATAAAGGGGCGCAACTGTAACAAGTGAAATTTTCTCCGATTAATAACGTATTTCTGATTCTGATTCTGCATAATAAACACATCTAACATGTCCACGACTGGACCCAAAAACATAGATTTAAACTTGGGTCACTAAATAATCCTCTTTTCCACTGGTTTTGTTGCAATCTTTGGAAGCTTTAGCATAGCTTAGATGCTCACTGTTCCCCTTTTTAAAAGTGGTTTATGTGCTACCCTTAAAAAAGACTCTTGGTTCATCATCAATATTCTTCAGACTGTTGACTCAACTTGGCACCCTGATGACCTGCCAGTTGGTACAAGTGTAACTGGAGACCAAACTTAATGCTTAATGTAGCCTAATTATATTAGATCACTTTATTAGGTACACTTTGCTTTTATTACTTTGTACGCCGCTTTGACTTCAGAATTTCCTAAAAATATTGTTGCCCTTGGATTTTATCCATTTATTCATTACGCAGTGACAACACCACGAGACACCATGATGGTCAGTGACACAGTGTCAGACAGTGTTAGACTGGACACGAAATTTGACGACTTTCAACATCAATTCTTATAGTGCTGATCGAATTTCCAAATCCAAATATCTGGTGTCAGCACGATCTATATATTTGATTTATGAACAAAACCATTAAGCCAGACTTTTTTTATTGCTTGTTTCGCGGCTGCGCCGACAATCATATTTGGAGAATACAAAAAAAAATCTCGGATCCGCCGCAGCACCAATGGTTGAAATTAAAAAAGTTATTTATTTATTTATATATATATATATATATATATATACATATATACATACATATATATATATTTTTTAGCTTTTTCCGCCCTCCAGTGGAGAGCCAACGGTTTTCTTCTGCTCATTAATTTTTTTTCCAGATTCACTTTAATTTAATTGTAGGTTAAATAAATGTTATTTTTAAATACAATTTTTTTTCTTCCTCCTTCCTAGTGTTGATTCCACATAGTCCTCGAGAAATTGAAAACGGCTAAAAAATTAAGTTGTTTTTTTTTTCCTCCCTCCTCAGTAGATTTTTAAGTAGGGACATCTGAGAAACAAGCAATAAAAAAGTGTGGCCTTAGTCACTAATAAGCAAAAATAACAACAAAAATGTGTATTATCCTTACAGCCTACATCCAGTCTGATCTTCCCTTGTGCTGTGCCCGCCGGGTTCACTGCCACACAGATGTAATCCCCGGCATCGGCGTCCTCAATCTGTCGAATGGTCAGAGTGCCATGCTTTGTATCCATGCTCACAAACATTGAGGCTTTCACCTGGTGATCACCTACAATACAAGTAAATGTTAGGATCCCCACACGAAAAGTAGCACCGAATCAAGTAATGTACTAACAGGATTCATTTAAGGCCAATCAAAATGATACTACCTTTGTACCACAGGACCTCAGGCTGTGGGATTCCGGTTATTGTACACTCCAGATCAGCAGCCTGTCCTAAACCAACCAACAATCTGGTCCTTTTTACTGTCACCTGGGGAGACTCTTCAGATTCAGGAAAAGGTTCAGAGTTAAATGCAAGTTTATTGCTTTTATTGTTTGTTGTCAAGTTCACCAGTATAGGTTGCTCCAGAATGTCTGATCACATTTACACCCACTGTACCCTACATGTATAACCTATTAAACAAAAATGAGTTCTGATCTTACAATCTGTTAAACATGCTGATAATTACATCATATTAACATTCATGTCATTTAGAACTTATCCAGAGTGACATCTAATATCATCCTATAATCCAATCAACTGTGGGATAAGACACTTGCTCAAGGAACTAACGGTGGTAGCTTGGCAGAGGTTGGATTTGAACCCTGGACCTTCTGCTCCATAGTCCAGTACCTTAACTGCTAGGCTTAAGTCTATGAACTAAAACAAAATGCACCAAAATGGTATTACTCAGGTGACGCGGTGCCAAATAATGAGGGAATAAATTCTACTAAATTAAATAAAATTCTATGGTTTAATTCTTAATAAATGCTATGATTAAGTTTTATTCCTTTATTTGAACGTCGCTGTTTAAAGGTCAGTCTCAAAGCATGTTCAGTAAGGGCACCTTTGATTTCTTTTGTTTCTTTCTTTTATACGTAAAGCACTAGGTTTTGTTTTCATAAATAACATCACGCTTATGATGATCTATGGCACTTGACTTCGGGTCATGCCTGCAACCAAATGACAGCCATGATGTTATTCGCGATAATGCACTCCCTCTCTGTTTTATTGCATAAATTCCACATCTAAAATAGAATTACAATGTTGTTATAATCAGTGCACACTTTACTCTATAGCGTTCGCACAACATGCAAGTCATCTAGTGTACGATTTCAGTTTCATTAAGTGGCATACCTGTTTTTGCAATCAGACCTTTTAAAGGTGTAAGAGCTGGACTTTTCTTAGTCTGGTGTGAACACTACGTGACTAATCGTAGGGGAAATCTACGCGTAACGCAGTCCTTTGCCGTAGTCACACAGCTAACAAGCTCAGAATCCCTTATTTGACCCTTTTCCCAAAGGTTACTGACCGATGTAGCTCAAGAGGGCGGTCTTGCTATTAGTTCCTGCTACGTTGCTGGCCAGACAGGCATAAGCCCCTGCATCCTTCTGCACGGTGTTCCTGATTACTAATGTACCATCCGGCGACATCCTGTGCCTGAAGGAGCAAGGCAAAGACCATCAACTTCAGAGAGTGTAGGGAGAAAATTGCACATTAGATGCTGTTAAATAGCTTCAGAATAACTCAGCATGGCTACTTACCTGGCAGAACCTGTGATGAACATGTCATTGTGGGTCCACACCACTGTGGGACTGGGGTAGCCTTTAGCCAAGCACCTGATTCGAACCTCATCGCCTGTGCTGAAGGTCTGGTTCTGTGGGTTCACCGTCACCGTGGGCACGACTGATGAAAAGAACATTTTTACTAATCGAATCGTGGTTCTGTTATACTAGAATACCATGGTTGTTAATCTGGGGTTGCCAGATGCTAGGGAATTTGTGATGTATTATCAGAGGGTCTTTTTTGTAAATCGACTGCCATCAGATTTTTGCAGATATAAAATGCATATCCAATGCATCTTAAAAGCACTTTTTGAATGTAAATTTGCCCACACAAGGTATGAATCGGCAATTTGAATAGATTTTATGTTCTTATTTTTTTATTTGCTTTTCGTTGGACACTAGATCACAGACACAAGCAGGGAACAAAATGAGCTTAGAGAACAAAGGCTTGAACTTTTATCCCTCAGGAAGCACGTCTGGCATTTAAATAGTAACTTTAATAGAGAGGGTGAGAACCACAACACCTCCATCTAGTGAGCAGTGTCGTATGCTCTTCTTTCTGTCTCGCTGTACATAATGTACATTAGATTTGGAGCAGCACGGCGTCTCACAGCACAGCAAGAAGGTCCCGGGTTCAATCCCAAGGTGGAGCATCCTCGGTCCTTCCTGAATGGAGTCTGCATGACCTCCATGTCACTCGGTCACTCTAAATTGGCATCGATTCAAGGGTGTAATGGCCTGCCTACGTAGCCATTGGAGTGGTGTTAAAATAATGGCTAAAGCACCAGTGCAGTGATATAACCAGTGACGTCTGCAAGGCGTCTGACAGACTTGTCGGTCAAGGTGATCAAGATGACATCAGTTTTGAAACCACACAAACAAAAATTTGCACTTCCAAGCCACGGTATCAACACACATGCCCCAATGTGCATCAATATAACCCTAATGTGCCTCAATGTAACACCAAAGTGCCTCAATATAACACCAAAGTGCATCAATATAACACCAAAATGCCTCAATATAACACCAAAGTGCATCAATATAACCCCAATGTGCATCAATATATCCCCAATGTGCATCAATATAACCCCAATGTGCATCAATATAACCCCAATGTGCATCAATATAACCCCAATGTGCCCCAACAATAATCAATAACAGGTTATGCTTTCTCTCATTTGGGATTCCTCTTGCTTATGCTTCCATACACCTCTGCAGCTGTATGCAATATGCATAGTGATGACCTCCTAACAAAACTTCAGCAATTCCCTTTGTCCTTTCCAGGCCTCACTGTGTCAGCGGTCCCACTTCAAAGAAGTCATAATGACTAGGACAACACAGGAGTCCCAACAGGTGGTGATTACACACTACACACACCTAGTGTGCGACAGCTGTTCGAAGAGCTTGGGACAGACGAGTCGAAAGGCTTGACGTAGGACATAAATAGAGGGCAAAGGGAAAGGACAAGAGGTGGAAAGAGACAGAGACACAAGCAAAGACAGAGTGGTGACTCAGGTCTGAGGGAAGATTTGTAAGGTAAACTCACACATCATCACTCAGCAAAGAGGGAAATTATAAGGTGCGACTGGTACTTCACTCGCAAAGTGGAAACCAGTCACCCTTCAAATAGCATGGAACAAAGAAGTCTATTAAAGCAGCACCCAACATGGAGAGGGGAGGGGTCTAAAACACAGTATGTTATGACAGCCACCACAATACGTGCAATAAATACACTCGGACCTCAGTTCTCGCCGTTAATTCAATCCAATAGGCTCGTCCAGTACAGAGATCATTTTTCCATAAGAAATAAATCATTAATTGGTTGAATTCATCTGTTCCAGACCCCCAGAAATCCACACTGTATAAGGTACATTATTGGAGTTGCATTGTTCAGGTCAGAGGTGGGGGACCCGAGTCACATGAGAGTCGGACTCGAGTCGCGATTTTTAGGACTTGAGACTTGCTTATTGAACATTGATAAAAGACTCGACTTGGTATTCATGACTTAAGACTTGGCACAGATAACTCGAAATGACTTGTATTTTTTATTAATTAAAAGAGAGAGGTAAGGGACTGTGTCTGTTATGCTAATGCTAACTGTTAAGCTCTGTGTCTGTTAAGCTAACGCTAATCACTGGCTAACAGAACAAGTTAGGTGCTTAATAACTTGAATGGCTTGACTTAAAGCAGGGACTTGACTTGACTTGCTTGAATTTTTCCACAGTGACTTGGGACTTGAAGCTTAAGACTTGAGACTTGCTTATGACTTGCACACGTGTGACTTACTCCCACCTCTGGTTCAGGTGCTCCCTGATTCACAATGCTTGGCCAAATGCATCATAAGTTAAATATATCATGAACTGAGGAGTTTAATAGAGTCTATATTGTTTCATAACGGAGCCTATTATTAAAGCTTTAACCCATAGTTGGTATAATTAATACAAAACATTTTATAGTGAGCCAAAAACTATGATGTAATTTAGTGAGTAACAAAGTAAAAACTAAAAGCAAAACACTCCAAGGGTGACCTTAGGGTGCTAACATAGCTGCAAATGCTAACTGGAGACTGTGTTCTGGAGGTTTCCGTTCCTCTTGTTCTTTGGTTGACTGCCAACACTAACCATTTAAGGACCCATGGGGACATATTTGTACTAAGAATGCAGTACTGTGGATGTAAATTTAAAGATAAACACGCTAAAATAGCTGAGATCTATTTGAGAGAAGAAAACAGCAAAGCTATTAAAGCTCACATAAATTAGAGAATATTTCTAAATGAATAATATGAAGCCATTAAAATGAAGCATTTGATTTATTTCATTAAACAAGATCATCAGAAAAGCAAATGAAAAAAACGAAAAAAAACTGTTCCGATTAT
Source organism: Parotocinclus spilosoma (assembly GCA_033117975.1). Taxonomy (NCBI): domain Eukaryota; kingdom Metazoa; phylum Chordata; class Actinopteri; order Siluriformes; family Loricariidae; genus Parotocinclus; species Parotocinclus spilosoma. The sequence goes on from JAVSBV010154419.1 coordinate 9,596, forward strand.
GCAAATGAGATGCAAACTCAACACTCAACAGATGGCCCCACATTGACTTTTCAGTAGGGTGTATGATCACCCAAAAGTGCCAGAACACACTGACAGTGATGGGGCATGGACAAGATCAGATTATCCAGCAGTTCTTATCTGATTCTCTTCATACTCATTTTGAAATCTCCCCTCATTTTTGTGAGCGGTGTATTAATGTTCAAGTGACCGCATTAGGTTAAGTCGAGTTTTTGTTTGTATTATCTGGTGCACTGGTTTTCATTTGTGATAGTAAGAATACTGCGCTTTGTTTATATTTAATGGGCCCATAACCTAGTGTTAACAAAAAGAATCTGTGAAATTTCTAGTTATGAAGAGACCTCTTGTTCTTTCAACTTTATTTTCTTGAAGTTCTTACCAAGGGGTGACAAAAGCTAGTGGCAGTATTTTCAGTAAATAAAAGTACTTCCATATTAACAATCCTTGAACGTTTTATGCTCGGGATACAAGTCTGTATGAATGGAAAATGCAGAGCCACAAAAGGTGATCCAGTTGGACTGCGAGTAATTTTCTCACATCCCAGCTATTACAGGAAAAAATGTCCTTCTTCCAAAGGAGTGTGAGGCTTTCTTTTTTCCAGAGCTCCCAATTCCAGCATAAATTTAACTGTGAAACTGAGGAACTTTAGAATAGCAAGAATGTCCCTAAACTAACCTAATGACCTTATACAAAAAAAAACTTATAGTGCTACAGTTCAAATGTTTAATAACCTTGAGTGTATGCATGTGAAAAGTGGGTGACCGTGCACACATTTACCTTGCACACTGAGGTAGATTCGAGATTGAGAAGCCCCGCCCTCGTTGGCAGCAATACAGCTGTACCAGCCGGCGTCGTCTGGCGTTACACGCTTGATCTCCAGCGACAGGTTAGCAGTGAGAAAAGCTCGGGTGCCCAGTCGTACATCTGCACCACCATGCTGCCATGTCAGGTTGAAACGCACTGTGCTGGACACTGTACAGGACAGCAGTGCGGTGGAGCCCGGAGATGCCGTTACGTTAAATGGCACTGTGATGTCTGGTGGTGGCTCTACACAGACAGAAAGACAAATTTATAATTCTATTTTATACAGTACTGTGGAAAATCTTAGGCCACCATTAGATTAGATATATCACTGTTTTAGCAACGAAATAGTGACCATATACAGTCGATTCCGGTTAATGGGACCGCATCGGGACGTGATCACTTTGGTCCTAATAACCGGCTTGTCCAATTAAAAAAACATGCCCTATGTTACAAGACGGGACGTGCTATGTAACATATTAAATGTTTATTAAACCTTTATTGTGAGATTTTTACGCATAGCGAACGTACAAACAAGAACTACTGTTGCTTACCGAGTTTGTTCCTTGAAAAATAAATTTGCAAACACGTTTTTCAAAACGATCTACAACACAATGTATAGGTACTCAGCATGAGAAGCACAATACTGAAAAAAACAAGTTCTTACTAAATTCCAGTCAACATTTGAAGAACTTATCCAGTGTGATCTGACGCGCTTTAGCTGTGGTTAAGTAGCGACTTGTGGCTACTTTTTTGTAGAAAATGGAAATGTTAGGCAAAGACCTGTAGGTGGCAGTAGAGGGCTGGGGAGAAACTCAGGAGCGCTGTAGTGATGCCAGAGTTTCTTTGGTATCCACGGATATTACATATTTCTTATTCACTCTCTTCTTTGGTCTTATTTAGCGGAATTGTGGTCCAAATAAGTGAATAACATTACACGTATATAATAGGATTTGTTTTGGTACTTTATGAATAAGCAGTTGGTCCCATTAACCGGTGGTCCTATCAACCAGAATAGACTGTACCATATATGAACTAAAACATTGTTTGCAACGGAGCATCTACAATATAAATAGAAAATGTATGTCTTGTAACAGTACATGTTGTTATAATAATGTAATTTATCTTTAAATGTTATTAAATGTTTTGGTTGAAACTCAGTCTCACAGCCTTAACACATGTTTACATGTTTCGGGACTAAATATTGTGTGTTTGTGTGTGTTAGGTGTGGTCCCTCAGTAAGGAGCAGAAGACGAGATGTAACCAGCTGAACTCAGAAATCCAGAGGCGCAGGAGTCAGGCGGAGAAAAAACTCCGTCTCAGCGTAAAGAAAAAGTAAGAGGCATGGGGAGAATGTTTGGCTGTATGTTTTTTTTTTTTGGGGGGGGGTTGTGGACTGTACCTACGTTGTGCGTGAATGTTTGTGTGTGCAGTGAACCAGAAGAACCTGTGAGGACCGAATTGAGTGCTCTGCAATTGGAACTGGAGAAACAGACGGTACAGCTGAGGGAGTGGCAGATGGAGGAGCTTCTTGTACTCCGAAAGAAACAACATCAGCTAGAGAAAGAGAAGAAGTTTGTTCACGTCAGTGAGGTAACTCACAAATTGGATTTCATTTCATGTTGTGTATCTCTGCTAATTAATTAACACACCACAGTTTACTGCACCATGAATACTCAAACCAGTTACACCAAAGTGTTTATTTCAGCAATAATATCCTTAGTCATTGTTTATAAACCTAAAAGTGTTTTCAACCATCATTTAAAAAGTAGACAAAAGTTGCTTGGTAGGGTTACTTTAAGGTGATGATAGTGCACTATAAGATCAGATGGTCTTTCATCAGTAGTAAGTAGGGGTGAAACGATACACAAATTTCACAACACGATACATATTACTGTTTTTGCTCCACGATACGATGCATTTTCGATGCAACATGGAGAAAGAAAATGATTTTAATATCTTTTTAATATTACTTTTATGCTACTTTTTACGCTTTTTTTTCAAAACCTAATACTTTATTATGCTATTACTTATACGTTTAATTGGGAGACATTAAAAAAAAATTCAGCATTTTATTTTGTTTCAGTAAACAAGATCACCAGAAAAGGAAATGAAGTCAAAATAAGTTGTTTGGTTACACAAATCAGGTGCAAACTCAATATGGTGATTGAGTATTAAGTGATATATTCATAGGGGTGAAAAGAAGCATGTTACACTGGACGTGAGTGCCCCCACATTGACTGTTCAGTAGGGTGTATGGCCACCCAAGGCTGCAAAAAACACAGTGATGGGGCATGGACAGGATCAGATTATCCAGCAGTTCTTGTGGGATCCTTTTCATATTCATTTGAAAATATAACCTAATTCTTCCAATGGCGTTGTTCACAAGTGATGCAGTTTTGACAGAATATTTGAGTGCCATGCTCTACTCACTTTGCAACCTGCCCTCTTTGCTTAGCACGCTGGTTCCTAAACCTTTTCTACAGTACCCTCCTTTTGTGGACTAGAATGTTTTCAAACCATTTTCCATTATGTATCTTACTGCATAATACCGTTTATGACCGTCAACATATTTTCTCATCAATTCCCTCTCTGTCTGGCTGCTCATCCAGGTTCTGTTCATAGATAAAAGCTATATGTGCATTATGTGAGCATGTGCTTGCATGAAATGTATAAGACTGCCCTTTCATACAAACTAAGATGGTCCATGATATGGTCAGTTAACAATATGCATGTATTGATTTATTGCAGTCGTATCAGAAACTAAGAGAGGTTGCCCAGGAATGCCAGGTAGCCCAAATCAAGAAACTCAAGGACATATGTGACCGGTATGCCACTCTGTCTCGTGCTTTTATCTTCATATGTTTGAGGGTTGAGGTGCTTATGTGATTTGTGTTCTACGTTTCTTATCTTATCCAGAGAAAAGAAGGAGTTACAGAAGATTTTGGAAAGAAAAAGGCAGAACAGCATAATTGAGGCTAAGAAAGGGGACAAAGAGAAGGCCGAGTTGTGAGTATTTACCAGGGTGATTACAAATAGGGTGCCCCCGAAATAGGCAGAAGAACACAGCTTTAAATTATAATAGCATTGTCTTAAAGAATGACAAAACGGCTTATTGTAACTATCCAGTTCTATATTATGCTCTAACCAAATGTTATTGTGACTCTAAAACGCACAGTGCTCACTCTATACTCTATTACTCTATACTATATACTATATTACTCTATACTATATACTCTATTACTCTATACTATACAGTGATCCCTCGTTTATCGCCGGGGGTTACGTTCCAGGGCCACCCACGATAAACTAAAATCCACGAAGTAAGGACGCTGTATTTATTTAAGTATTTCTACACTATTTTAAGTCTTTTTAAACCCTCCCTCACACTTTTACTCTACATAAACGTTTCCCATTCCCTTAATAACCGTTCCCACGCTGTTCTGTGCATGTATTGTACCTATATCCAGTAATGTATACAGTATTAAAACACTCCTTTGTAAAAGTTCATACATTACAGTGTGCAGTATGGCACTGTAAAATGTTTTGAACTCCTAAACCTATGTAACTACATACGTACAGTAATTTTAAAATGTTACAAAACAATGTTTTACAGTAAACTCTTAAATCTACATTTGTAGATTAAAGAAAATTTGTTAGACCAGATTTTATTTATTGCTTGTTTCGCGGAATCGCTGACAATCATATTTGAAGATCATATTTTTTTTTAAACGGATCCGCCGCAGCACCAATGGTTGAAATTCAGGGAAAACAATTTGTTAAAAAATAAAGATTTCTTTTTTTTTTTCCTCCCTTCTCAGTAGATTCTTAAGTAGGAGCATCCGAGGAACAAGAAATAAAAAAAAGTCTGGCCTAAATATTTCTTGAAAACCTGCGATGCACTGAGGTGAAGTGGCGAGGGACCACTCTATACTCTATAACTCTATACCCCGTATAGAAGTCAGTTTAAAAATTGTCATTTGAAAGATGGTTTATTTCTCCCTGAGTACACTTTATATACGATGTGAGATATTGATTAAAAAAATGATATCAATTATATCAGATATGCTATCAGGGATTTTATTGATGATGCTACTTTGACAGTGTTGTATCTTGGGTCTAAAAAATTATACAGTTGTTCTCTGTGCCTGAATTTTGGAAAGTAATTGGGGACAGCATTTTTTGTGTTGCCGTTTGTTGCTTTTCTCCTCACAAGGCACTATTTTGCAGAATTATTATTATTCCACTAACGTTTGCCGAGTGTATTTTTGTGCTGGTACATTGGTTGGTTTAAGCTGAAATGTAATGTAACCCACTGTCACTACTTTTTCTCTGTGGCTGCAGGGAGCAGAATATCAACAAAAAGCACATACAAGACTCTGTGAGCTCACTCCGCAAGGTGAGTCTGCTATAAATCTCATTCCACTAGCAGAGTAGAAGCATTGTTCTGTTTTGTAGAATGTAGTCGGTGCTCAAAGTGCCAGCGTTTGGCAGCTGAAAGAAACAAGAAAGAGAATTCCTGCAATAAAATATTTAAAGGAAATAATATGTCTTACAAACACACACGCACACACACACACACACACACACACACACACACACACACACACACACACACACACACACACACA
>JAVSBV010154446.1:0-15041 GCA_033117975.1 Parotocinclus spilosoma
ACAGTTTAATGACAACAATAAGCACAAACTCGGTATATTGAATTCAACGCTAACTAAATAGCCATTGGCAAAAACATGTAAAGGATATTGTCTTTCCTTACAGGAGCTGCTTTTTCATCCTGTACTAAACTAAAATAATGTTTTTTTAAGTAAAAGGAAACCACAAATATTAATTTCCATATGTGTTCCAGACAATATACTACCCAATACAATGTTTGTAGGGAACCAAACATTTTTTATAATAAACAAAAAAAAAAAATCATAATTAACACAAACAATTGTTTGGACTTAATTTAATTTAATGTATCAGCCTATAAAAAATACTGTAATTATCTAAAAAGTATTCTTATTTACTGCTGGTTTGCATGCAGGACTGGATGTGATAGGGTTTAAGAGTCTTGAATTTTTAAACATCCCATCATGCATTTCTGATGCATGCAAAACCTACTTATACAGGGGACTCTGTGAAATGGAAGGCGCACATATTCAATTATGGAATTAAATCAGAGGCAATTTGTGACAGGGGGACTTGTGATTAGTTTTATAATTAAAATAGATATTCTCCATCACAGTGGTAGATCTCTCCTGGTGCAGGTTTCATAGTACTGTCACATACTTCAATGGATTAGTTAATAGATTGTTTAAAATCAGATATACAGTGGGTAACAAAAGTATTCAGACCCCTTTAAATTTTTCACTTTTTGTTTCATTGCAGCCATTTGCTAAAATTACAAAAAATCATTTTATTTATCATTAATGTACACTCAGCATTCCATCTTGACAGAAAAAAAAGACACGTAGAACTTTTTGTTAATTTATTAAATAAATAAATCTGAAATATCACATGGTCATAAGTATTCAGACCCTTTGCCTTGACACTCATATTTAACTCACAAGATGTCCATTTGCTCTTATCCTTCTTGAGATGGTTCTACTCCTTAATTTGAGTCTAGCTGTGTTTAATTGAACTGATTGGACTTGATTAGGAAAGGCACACACCTGTCTATCTAAGACCTCACAGCTCACAGTGCATGTCAATGCAAATGAGAATCATGAGGTCGAAGGAACTGCCCAAAAAGCTCAGAGACAGAATTGTGTCAAGGCACAGATCTGGCCAAGGTTACAAAAATATGTCTGCAGCACTCAAGGTTCCTAAGAGCACAGTGGCCTCCATAATCCTTAAATGGAAGAAGTTTTGAACGGCTAGAACTCCTAGAACTGGCCGTCCAGCCAAACTGAGAAATCATAGGAGAAGAGCCTTGGTGAGAGAGGTAAAGAATAACCCAAAGATCACTGTGTCTGAGCTCCAGAGATGCAGTAGGGAGATGGGAGAAAGTTCCACAAAGTCAACTATCACTGCAGCCCTCAACCAGTTGGGGCTTTATGGCAGAGTGACCCGACGGAAGGCTCTCATCAGTGAAAGACATATGAAAGCCAGCAATGAGTTTGCCAAAAAACACATAAAAGACTCCCAGACTATGAGAAATAAGACAGGACAACTGGTTGCAATTGAAGGAATGATGAATTCGGCCATGTACAGACATTGTTATTGGTTCCTTCAGGCCTGTTCCCCCTTTTCTTCCCTTTTCCATTCATCCTATCCACTGCCGTGCTTTTGTTTCTTCCTCGGTGGCGTGTGCTGTAATGTGCTTGCTTTGCCGATCCATTGGTTCCCGAACCAGCGCAGTCACACCCCTACGCAACTGCAACGGCTTGTCTCCCTGATTGCAGCCTCTATTTTACGCCGGCGCGGACAAGGGGGATTTTGCCAGATTATTCTCCGCCATTACCCGGTATCTGGCTCCGTTAGGCTATTCGCTATCAGCCTTTTAGCCTAGCCTGTTGCTACTAAACATTCCCTGCTTTAGCTTTAGCCTTAGCCCATCCACGCACCCGTTTTCCGTCCACGCACCCGTATCCAGGATTTCTCTGGACCTTACTCGCTCCTCTAAAATTATTAAAATGTAATAATACTGAGAATAAAAACTGTAAAAGAGTTGTATGAATTTGTTATTTGTTTAAATGTACTTTAAATCAAAAGGAGATTAAATTGTCTGTTTTGAAAGCTTCAGAACCCCCACTAACACTACGGCAGGATATTGATAAAAAAAATAAATAAATAAAAAATAACATAACCGGCGTTCAATTATATATATCAATTATAATTTAAATCATCCACAGTCATTTTTATAGATATGTTGAAAAATGCTGTTCTCTCCTCCTACTTGACCATCATACACCTGCTGTAACACCTCAACAAAGGCGGAATCAAACGCAGTGTGCCAGGTAAACAAAAGCGTTTATTTCCAAGACGGTGGGCAAAAATCGTAGTCAGACAGGCAAACGGTCGGTAACAGCAAACAGGTATACACAAGATCAGGCACATAGGGAAGTCAAAAATGAGAAACAGGTCGATAACGTACGTCAGGTAATAGATCATGTAAACACTCAGAACTCGGAGAAACAACGAGACTTCGCGATGGCGGAGTGAGAGTGAGTAGTATAAGTATAAGTAGAGGTGTGTGTGATGAGTGTTGATGAGGTCCAGGTGGGTGAATCCATAAGCCGGCGAGGGTGAACGTGAATGTGCGTGGGTGTGGTTCGCTGAGCTGTGTGTCGGCGTGACACCTGCAAGATACTGTATCTACATCAGATAAGTTTTAAGTTAAGTTAAATTCCCATTTTCTCACCTAATGTTATGATTTTATTACTGTGTTGCCCTCATTCCTTGATGTGAGTAGCTTTTGTTACTGTCTCTTGTACAACATCTAGATTCAGCACTGAAATCCCTGACATTAAATAATAACTAAATTGCTTTAGTGCCACTAGGTACTCTAAATCTAATTTTATACATATGATGTACAGATTATAACAGAAAGCCCTTGAGCTCACTCTAGGACTTATTTGCTTGGTCTGTTGCCATTTGCAAAGAATCTTGGGAGTCAAGACAGCAGGAAATTGTAGTGTAGATTCATATCTAGTGTCAGACACATATTTCTTTTTTTCTGTTGTCATGCCAGCAGCTCATAAGTCATAAGTAGCTAATAAGCTAATAAGTCATAAGCAGCTAATAAGCTCATAAGCCTATCGCTAATATATTCTACTTTTGTAGTGAACACCATGAACTGTTGATGAATTTAGGCCACCTGCATAAGCAGCTACATCCATTCCCTATATGGTGCCTAACCCAAACATAGCCTTTCTCTTTTACTAATGACTTTTATTATTTTATTATTATTTTTTATATGCTGGCTAACTGAAGCACTGACATCATTTTTTAATTAATCCCACACTATGTTGTCCCTCATTTTCTTTTAGTGTCTTTCCCCAATTTTAATATTTGACTTATAATGGTGTTGATTTTCCTTTGCTCTGTATGATAACTGTGGTTTTGTTTTGTTTTTTAAATATGGCTTTTTTTGCAGAAGCCAATTTGAACGGCATTTGTTAAAAGCACTAAATAACATGTGCATAGGTAATATATCATCTCATCTACACATGCAAATGTATGATTCCTAATGATGTTCTTAGTTAATTAAGTGATTGCTTAATGAACATTGCTGTCACAAGTTTTAATATATTCTTCTGAAGATGCAATACACATTCACATGAATTGAGCTTGAAGTGTAATCATTTTAGTTCTTGTTGAGGCATTTGCATAAAAAGTGATTTTTAAATGTTCAAGTTACAGGACCTACAGCAAGAAGTCTACTGTGTTATTGGCTTAATCACCCATGGCCACACCTTATATTGGCAATCACCATACCACCTGAAGCTAAGGGCAATTAACTGGTTAATTATACACTGCTCACAAAAAATATGGTATATTTTATTAGGATATATTTCATTTTTAAATATCCCCTAATTGTTGTGAGCAGTATATTAACATGACTTCTGCTGTGATTGTTCCCTCTGCCTAGTGTGGCATGTTTAGCTACTCTTCTTGTGTCATTTGCAAACATTTTATTTGTGATAGATGTAGGCTTGTAGCTAGTCTGAAGATTATAGTGATAGAGGCACACAATCAGACATTAGAGAAGACTTAAAGTTTCAGCTTAGCAAAGTATGCATGCCACAGGCATAGTTAGTGACCCCCATCCGGCAACATCCTCGCAACAGGGCAAGTGGGTATTGTGGGCAAGTGAGTAATGTTTTGGTGTCTAGTGGCTAGCCCACCAGAGCATCACTTGTTACCTGTTTTAGGTATTAAAAAGGTTCACCCTCCTCAATGAAACACCCACTGAGAGCTCTGGTCAAATGCGACTATTTTGCGACACATGAAATTAGCTAGCCGTTTAGGGACACCAGCAGCTAGGGTTACTTGTATCTGGGAGCCAGAGTGCCGGACATACAGTGGTGTGAAAAAGTGTTTGCCCGCTTCCTCATTTGCTGTTTTTTTGCATGTTTGTCACACTTAAGTGCTTCGGAACATCAAACCAATTTAAATAGTATTCAAAGACAACACAAGTAAACACAAAATGCAATTTGTAAATGAAGGTGTTTATTATTAAGGAAGAAAAAAAAATCAAACCTACATGGCCATGCGTGGAAAAAGTGATTGCCAAAGCCTGGATTAAAGCTGTGATGTAAACAGCTGTTGTTGTGGAGTAGTGGTTAGCACAGTGGCTTATCAAGTTGAAGGTTTTAAGTTCAAACCCTAGACTTACTAATACATGTTTTAAGTTTACTATTGGAATTTTTGTTATTTTGGTAAGAGCCAAATCCTGGATTAAAGATGCTATGTTCACAGCTGTTAAATTGGAGTAGTGTTTAGCACAGTTGTTTATCAAGAGAAAGGTTCTGGGTTCAAAACCCTCTGTTTTATCAAAACAGCACTAAACACAGCTTTTAAAGTGGAGTAGTGGTTAGCACATTTGCTTATCGAGTCAACGGTTTTAGATTTAATCCCCAGATTACGAAGACATGTTTTAAGTTTACCTTTTGAATTTTGGTAATTTAGGCAAGATCCAAAACTTGGATCAAAGCTCCGCATTGCTAGTAATGTGGAGTAGTGGTTTTGCACAATTGCTTAACAAGCCAAGGGTGCAAGGTTCAAACCCCCGAATTTATCAAGTCATGTTTAAAGTATGTCATTTGAATTTTGGTAAGAGCCAAAGCCTGGATCAAATCTGCAGTGTACACAATGGTGAACTTACAAATATTGGTTTTAAGTATACCTTTTGAATTTTGGAGATTTTGGTAAGAGCCAAAGCTTGGATCAAAGCTGCAATGTACACCGCTATTAATGCGGTTTAGTGGTTATCACAGTTGCTTAAGGAGTCAAAGGTTTTATGGTCAAATTCCAGACTTACTAAGACATGCTTTAAGTTTACATTTTGAATATTGGTAGTTTTTGTAAAAGCCAAAGCCTGAATTAAAGCTGCAATGTGCGCAGTTACTAATGTGCAGTAGTGGTTTTGGATTTTGGATTCAAACCCTGGTCTTACTAAGACATGTTTTAAGTTTTCCTTTTCAATTTTAGTAATTTTGGTAAGAGCCAAAGCCTAGATTAAAGGTGCATTGCAAACAACTGTTAATGTGCGGTAGTGGTTAGCTCAGTGTCTTATCAAGTCAAAGGTTTTAAGCTCAAACCCCAGACTTACTAAGAAATGTTTTAAGTTTTGCTTTTGAACTTTGGTAGTTTTCGTAAAAGCAAAAGCCTGGATCAAAGCCGCTGCGAACACAGCTCTTAATATGGTGTAATGGTTAGCACAGTTCTTTATCAATTCCAAGGTTTTAGGTTTAAACCCCAGACTGTCTAAGACATGTTTTAAGTTTTCCTTTTAAATTTTGGAAATTTTGGTAAGCGCAAATGCTTGGATCAAAGCTATAGTGTGACCTGCTGTTAATGTGGTGTAGTGGTTAGCACAGTTGTTTATCCATTCTAAGGTGTTAGGTTCAAACCCTGGACTGTCTAAGACATGTTTTAAGTTTTCCTTTTGAATTTTGGAAATTTTGGTAAGAGCCAAAGCTTGGATCAAAGCTACAGTGTACACAGCTGTTAATGTGGAGTTATGTTTAGCACAGTCGCTTATCCAGTAACATGTTCTCGGTTCAAACCTCCTGACATGTTTTAAGTATATCTTTTGAATTTTGGTAAGAGCCAAAGCCTGGATCAACGCAGAAAAGTACACAGCTATTAATGACGAGTAGTGGTTAGCACAGTCGCTCAACAAAACAAAGGGTTTTGGTTCAAACCCCGGACTTACTAAGACATGTTTTAAGTTTACCTTTTAAATTTTGGTAAAAGCCAAAGCCTGAAAAAAAGCTGTGCTGTTCACAGCTCTTAATGTGGAGTAGTGTTTAGCACAGTTGCTTATCGAGTAAAGGGTTCTTGGTTCAAGCCTCCTGAATTAACTACACTTGTTTTCAGTTTATCTTTTGAATTTTGGTAAAAAGCCAAAGCCTGGATCAAATCTGCACTAAACACAGCTTTTAAAGTGGAGTAGTGGTTAGCACAGTTGCTTATCAAGGCAAATTTGCTTATTGAGTGCAAAGTTTTGGGTTTAAACTGTGAACTTACAGAGATTGGTTTTAAGTTTAACTTTTGAATTTTGGAAATTTTGGTAAGAGCCAAAGCCTGGATCAAAGCTTCTATGTTCACAATTGTTAATGTGGAGTAGTGGTTAGCACAGAAGCTTCTCAAGTCAAAGGTTTTAGGTTCAAACCCCAGACTTACTAAGACATGTTTGGAATTTACCTTTTGAATTTTGGTGATTTTACTAAGAGCCAAAGCCTGGATCAATGCTGCAGTATGCACAGCTGTCTCTGTAGAGTAGTGTTTAGCTCATTTGTCTATTGAGTGCAAGATGTTGGGTTCAAACCGTGAACATACAAAGATTGGTTTTAAGTTTACCTTTGTAATTTTGGTAGGAGCCAAAGCCTGGATCAAAGCTTCCATGTTCACAATTGTTAATGTGGAGTAGTGGTTAGCACAGTTTCTTAATGAATCAATGGTTTTATGTTCAAACCCCAGACTTCCTAAGACATGTTTTAAATTTACCTTAAAAATTTTGGTAAGAGTCAAAGCTTGTATCAATAGTGCAAAGTACACAGCTATTAATACGGTGTAGTGGTTATCACAGTAGTGTATCGTGTTAAAGGTGTTATGTTCAAACCCTGGACTTAATAAGAAATGTTTTAAGTTCGCCTTTTAAATTTTGGTAGTTTGGTAAGAGCCAAAGCCTGGATCAAAAGTGCTATGTTAATTGTTGTTGATGTGGAGAAGTGGTTAGCGCAATTGCTTCTCAAGTCAAAGACTTTAGGTTCAAAAGCCAAAGCCTGGATCAACACAGCTATGTTCAAAGATGTTAATGTGATGTAGTGGTTATCACAGCAGTGTTTTGAGTCAAAAGTTTTATGTTCAAACTCTGGACTTACTAAGACGTGTTTTAAGTTTAACTTATACATTTTGGTAAATTTGGTAAGAGACAAAGTCTGGATAAAAGGAGCAAAGTACACAGATATTAATGTGGAGTAGTGTTTACCGCTGTCGCTTATAGTGTCAAAGGTTTTAGGTTCAAACCCTAGACTTACTAAGATATTTTTTAAATATACTTTTACATTTTGGTAATTTTGGTAAAAGCCAAAGCCTGGATCAAAGCCTTAATGTTCACAGTTTTTAATGTGGTGGAGTGGTTAGCACAGTCGCTCTTCATGTCAAAGGTTTTAAGTTCAAACCCTGGACTTACTAAGACATGTTTTGAGTTTACTTTTTAAATTGTGGTAGTTTTGGTAAAACCCAAAGCCTGGATCAAAGCTGCTTTGTTTAAAGCTGTTAATGTGGTCTAGTGGTTTGCACCGTCACTTATCATGTCAAATGTTTTAGGTTCAAACCCTGGACTTAATAAGACATGTTTTATATATACTTAACCATTTTGGTAATTTTGGTAAGAGCCAAAGCCTGGATCAAAGCTTCAGCGTTCAAAATTGTTAATGCGGACTAATGGTTAGCACAGTTGCTTATCGAGTTAAAGGTTTTAGGTTTAAACCCCGGACTTACTAAGACATGTTTTAAGTTTACCTTTACATTTTTGGTAATTTTGGTAAGAGCCAAAGCCTGTTTCAAAGGCATAATGTACACAGCTATTAATATGGTGTCGTGGTTAGCACAGTAGTGTATCAAGTCAAAGGTATTTTGTTCAACCCCTGGACTTACTAAGACATGTTTTAAGTTTACCTTTTAAATTTTGGTAAGAGCCAAAGCCTGGATCACAGGTGCAAAGTTAGCTGCTGTTAATGTAGAGTAGTGTTTAGCACAGTCGCTTATCAGGTTTCCGGTTCAAACCCCGCACTTAGTAAGACATGTCTTAAGTTTACCTTTAAATTTTTATAATTTTGGTAGAAGCCAAAGAATGGATCAAAGCTGTAATGCACACAACTGTAAATGTGGAGTAGCAGGCAGGGCAATTTATGTGGTGTAGTGATTAGCATAGTTGCTTATTGAGTAAGGTATTAGGTTCAAACCTTGGACATAGAAAGACATGTTTTAGGTTTACCTTTTAAATTTTGGTAATTTTGGCAAGAGTCAAAACTTGTATCCAAGCTGTAGTGTCCATATAGCTCTTTATGTGGAGTAGCGATTAGTACAGCCACTTATCAATTAAAAGTTTTTAGGTTCAAACCCCAGATTTACTTATAATTGTTTTAAGTTTACCTTTTGAAATTTGGTAGTTCAAAACAGGTAAGTACACAGCTGTTAATGTGGAGTAGTGGTTAGCACTGTCGCTTATTGTGTCAAACATTTTAGGTTTAAACCCCTGGCTTTCTAAGACATGTTTTAAGTTTAACTTTTGAATTTTGGTAGTTTTGGTAAGAGCCAAAGCTTGTATTCAAGCTGCACTGTACACAGCTCTTAATGTGGTGTGGTGGTTTGCACAGTCGCTTATCAATTTAAAGGTTTTAGGTTATGACCTCGGACTTACAAAGACATGTTTTAAGTTTACCTTTTGAATGTCGGTAATTTTGGTAAGAGCCAAAGCTTGGATCAAATCTACTATGTTCACAATTGTTACTGTGGAGTATTGGTTAGCAAAGTCAGTTATGGAGTTAAAGGTTTTAGGTTCAAACCCTGGACTTACTAAGACATGTTTTAAGTTAAAATATTAAATTTTGGTATTTTTGGTAAAAGACAAAGCCTGGATAATTGCAGCAATTCACACAGTTATTAATGTGGGCTAGTGATTAGCACAATCACCTATCATGTTAAAGGTTTTAGGTTCCAACCCCAGACTTACTGAGGCATGTTTTAAATATTCTTTTAAATTTTGGTAATTTTGGTAAGAGCCAAAGCCTGGATCAAAGCAATATTTGCAATTGTTAATGTGCAGTAGTGGTTAGCACAGTCGCTTATCAAGTTAAAGTTTTTAGGTTCATACCACAGACTTACTAAGACATGTTTTAAGTTTACCTTATACATGTTGGTAGTTTTGGTAAGAGCCAAGCCTTGGGTCAAAGCTACTATGTTCACAGTAGTTAATGTGAAGTAGTGGTTTGCAAAGTTGCTTATTTTGTCAAAGGTTTTAGGTTCAAACCCTGGACTTAATAAGACCTGTTTTAAGTTTACCTTAAATTTTGGTAATTTTGGTAGGAGACAAAGTCTGGATAAAAGCAGCAATGTGCACTGCTGTTAATGTGAAGTAGAGGTGAGCACAGTTAATTATTGTGTCAAATGTTTCAGGTTCAAACCCTGGACTTACTAAAATATACTTTAAGTTTACTTTTAAATTTTGGTTAGAGCCAAAGCCTGTATCACTGGTACCATGTAAAAAACTATTAATATCGTCTTGTGGTTAGCACAGTAGTGTATCGAGTCAAAGGTGTTATCTTCAAACCCTAAACTTACTAAGACATTTTTAAAATATTCTTTTAAATTTTGGTATTTTTGGTAAAATACAAAGCCTGGATAATTGATGCATTGAACACAGTTGTTAATGTGGACTAGTGGTTAGTACTTTTGCTTATCGTGTCAAAAGTTTTAGGTTCGAACCCCGGACTTACTGAGGCATGTTTTAAATATTCTTTTAAATTTTGGTAAGAGGCAAAGCCTAAATCAAAGCTGTGATGTTTACAATTGTTACAATTATTAATGTGGAGTAGTGATTAGCACAGTCGCTTGTCACATTAAAGGTTTTAGGTTCAAACCCCGGACTTACTGAGGCATGTTTTAAATATTCTCTTAAATTTTGGTAATTTTGGTAAGAGGCAAAGCCTAGATCAAAGCTTCGATGTTTACAATTGTTACAATTGTTAATGTGGAGTAGTGATTAGCACAGTCGCTTGTCACATTAAAGGTTTTAGGTTCAAACCCTGGCCTTAATAAGACAGGTTTTAAGTTTACCTTTTAAATTTTGGTAATTTTGGTAAGAGACAAAGTCTGGATAAAAGCTAAAAGCTTCACCGCTATTAAAGTGGAGTAGTGGTTAGCACTGTAGCTTATTGCGCTAAAGGTTTTTGGTTCAAACCCTGTGTTTACTAAGACAGTTTTTAAATACGGTTTTTAAATTTTGGTATTTTTGGTAAAAGACAAAGCCTGGATCAAAGCAGCTTATTGAGTTAAAGGTTTTAGGTTCAAACCCTGGACTTAATAAGACGTGTTTTAAGTTGACCTTTTAAATTAGGCAGTTTTCGTAATAGGCAGAACCTGGATCAAAGCTGCTATGTACCCAGCTATTAATGTGTTGTAGTCTTTTGCACAGTTGGTTGTCGAGCTAAAGGTTTTAGGTTTAAACCCCAGACTTACTAAGAAATGTTTTAAGTATACCTTTAAATTTTGGGTAATTTTGGTAAGAGCCAAAGCCTGTTTCAAAGGCATAATGTACACAGCTACTTTTATGGTGTCGTGGTTAGCACAGAAGTGTATCGAGCCAAAGGTATTATGTGCAAACCCTGGACTTACTTATACATGTTTTAAGTTTACCTTTTGTAATTTTTTAATGTTAGTTTTGGTAAAAGACAAAGCCTGGATCAGAAGAGCTATGTACATTGATATTAATGTGGTGTAGTGGTTAGCACAGTTGTTTGATGAGTCAAAGGTTTTAGGTTCAAACCCATGACATACTAATACATGTTTTCAGTTTAACTTTTGAATTTAGGTAATTTTGGTAAAAGCCAAAGCCTAGAACAAAGCTGTTATGTGCAATATGGTGTGGTGGTTTACACAGTTGCTTATCGTGTTAGCGAGTTTAGGTTCAAACCCCAGAATTCCTAAAACATGTTTTAAGTTTACCTTTAAATTTATATAATTTTGGTAAAAGCCAAATAATGGATCAAAGCTGCAATGTACACAACTGTTAATGTGGAGTAGTGGTTAGCTCGATAGCTTAAAGAGTCAAGGGTTTTAGGTTTGAACCCTGGACTTAGTAAGACATGTTTTAAGTTTACCTTTTAATTTTTGGTAAGAGACAAAGCTTGTATCTTAATAGTGTTATACTCAGCTCTTAATGTGGTGTAGTGGTTAGCACAGTCGCTTATTGATTCAAAGGTTTTAGGTTCAAACCCCAGACTTACTTATACAGGTTTTAAGTTTACTTTTGGTAAGAGCCAAAGCCTGGATTAAAGCTATAGTACACACAGCTTTCTATGTAGAGTTGCGGTTAGCACTGTCGCTTGTCAAGTAAAAGTTTTTGGGTTCAATTCCCCGAACTTTCCAATACGTGTTATAAGTTTACATTTTGAATTAAGTTTACATTTGCTTATTAAGTGACAGGTTTTGGGTTAAAACCCTGAACTTACCAAGACAAGTTGTAAGTTTTCCTTATGAGTTTTGGTCATTTTGGTAAGAGCCAAAGCCTGGATCAAAGCTGTGTTGTACACAGTTGTCTCTGTAGGGTAGTGGTTAGCTTGTTTGCTTCTCCAGTGAAAGGTTTTGGGTTCAAACCCTGGACTTACCAAGCTAAGTTTTTATGCTTGAATGTTTTTAAGTTTACCTAATATAAAGTTTGTGCAGCACGGTGGCAAAACACCCCAGTCGTGTAACTGGAAATAGCTGCACGCCAGTCCCAAGCCCAAATAAATGGGGAGGGGTGGAGAATGGCAAACTACTCTACTATCCTGCCGAAATACTTCATGGATCACATCGATGAAGGACAGAAATGTGTGGAGAGCAATGATCCATCAAGTGACTAAGAGTCGGCTGCGACTGTACAGTTAATTCCATTCCAATATAAAGTTTGCTTGTAAGGACCTATGTCCTCTGAAGGATGGAAACATTAGTTATGTAGACTTTGCAGGGATACTGTGCTGGTCACAATTAGTTTAATGATTAAAAGAGCCAAGCAGATTTTGGTTAACTTAGGAGTGCATAAGTAGTATACTACAGTATTTATTGTGCCAATGAAAAGTAAACATTTGATTACCAAGACTGTGTGGGTGAGAGGCATAGAGAGGAAATAATTAGAGGCGAGTGAGACATGACTAGGTTGATTGAACTGAAGTATAGTAAAGGGAAACTCAAAGGAATGTGTGCAGCTTTAAAACAGTCTTCCTGTTTCTCCTTCTTATACATACAGTGGGGAAAATAATTATTTGATACATGGCAGATTTTGCAAGATTTCCAACATACAAAAAATTAAGAAGTCTGTCATTTTTATCGTAGGTACACTTCAACTGTAAGAGACAAAATTTGAAAAAATCCAGAAAATCACAGTGTATGATTTTTAAATAATTAATTTGCATTTTCCTGCATACGTATTCGATCACCTACCAACTAGCAAAAACTCTGGTTCTTACAGACCTTTCGTTTTTCTTTAAGGAGCCCTCTTCTTTGCACTCATTACCTGTACTAATTGCACCTGTTTTAACTTGTTCTCTGTATAAAAGACACCTGTCCACACACCAACAGGAGAGATTGGTGCTATAAGCCTGATTGGCATGTGCTGCCCTCTTCTGTTTGTTTGTGTTCCTGTCCCTCTCTCTTTCTCTGTCAGGGGATCTTCTATGATGCCAGAGGATCATTTGGGTGGAAGGTCAGTGGACGCAATTAAACATCGTGATTCGCCAGTGCTTATTTGCCTCCTTGAATAAATGCACTGTTGAAACAAAGCCATGTGCTCGTGGTGTTTCCCATCACCATGCAACCTATGGCAGACTGAAGCGTTCTTGTTTTCATTGTTTTCAGTGATAGCTTTGTTCAGACTTTTTTCTCAGTAATTTACTTTCCTTGTTTGTACTGATCTTTAGCTCTATGCTAGTGGTTACTGTGCTGTTTTAGAAGTCTCTTTACAACCAGCTTTGTCAAACGTGTAGGGGTAAGTCCCATTTTATTCATAGCTTCAATTCTCCTGTTTTGGTCTAGAGAGTTAGGTTAGCTGCCTATTTTTTGATTACCTGTGTTTCGGTATGAGATAAGGTAGCCAGAGTTGGGGATAGGGTTTATGTTTATGTTCATTATTTATTTTAATTAAGCTCAACCTGAAGCTATAATGTGTGGGTATCTTGACTGTTTGACTTTGCTATACCATCAATACACTCATCTTGAAACTAAAACGATGCCTGTTGTCCAGTGTGTTTTTTTCTTAGATTTTGTGTTATTGCCTCACATAACCTAGACTTGTTTGAGTGGTAAATAGGGTTTATATTGGCTAAAGTCGTAACAAAGGCCATGCAAGGTCCACCTGCTCACCCCAACAAATATCCAGGTCCATTTGGAGTTTGCCAATGACCATTTGGATGATCTAGAGGAGGCATGGGAGAAGGCCATGTGGTCAGATGAGACCGAAATAGAGCTTTTGGAGGAAGAAGAAGATTGAAACCATCATCCCAACTGTGCAGCATGAGGATGAAAACTTTTGCTTTTCTGAAAGGAAGACAGGACAACTGAACCTTATTGAAGGGAAGATGAATGGAGTCACAAGATTTTGGCCAACAGAGTCCTTCCTTAAGTAAGAGCATTGGAGCTGGTCGTGGCTGGGTCTTCCAGCATGACAATAACTCAAAACACTCACGGCACCTAAGGAGTGGCTTTGTAGAAGCATTTTAAGGTCTCCAGACCTGAACCCAATAGAAAATGCTGAAACTCAATGTTGCCCAGTCACAGCCACAAAACCTGAAAAATCTGGAGATGATCTGTATGGGGTGGGCCAAAATCCTTGCTGCACTCTGTACTAACTTTGTCAAGGATATGTCTGACCTCTGTAATTGCAAGGGTTTTGCAAACAAAGGGTTTTGCACCAATATAATGTTCTGTTTTTCTATTGTATCATATACTTAAAAATGTATATACGTTTGATATGTATATATCAAAAAGGGACCCAACCTTCTTGGTTGGCCTAGATGGTAATTCAATTGTTAAGTTGTATTAATAGTAAAATTAAGTAAATAATAAAATTTGTGGTAAATATCAAAATAGATTGATAATTATTCCTCAACTTTAAGTTATTGGAGGCACATTGTCTCCTAATAAGTAAATTCATTTCCAAGCCTCCTTTACTTCTGTCACATCACACCCACGCACCCATGTCACCTGTCACTTCCTGATTACACACACCTGCACCTCATTTACTCCTTGATAATTGCATTGTACAAATACTGTTCCACTCTTCTTCCACTATTGTTTCTTCACAAAATATTAGGGTTTGCACTACGCTATGGTGCCAATCTTTCTTTTCTCCCATCCTTTTTGTTTGCCTGGTTACCCCCTGGCCAGTCGTCCTGCTACCGTTTGTAGTGAACCCTGTTGTTAAGCATTTTTGTCTTGCTTTTTTTTCACAATGTTTATTTGTTTGATGTCTCATCTTTAGTTTTCATTATAGTGTTTCACTGTTGTGTTTCTTGTTTATACATCACATTCACCTTTTTTTTCCATTCATCCGTTATACAGTACATTTCTCTAGTCTCTCCATCTCATGCAAACCCCTGAGGATAAAACAGAATTAGCAAGACACAACTGTCAAGACTATCTCTATGGAGAGGACAGGAGATGGAGATTCAGAACAATGAAATTTTATTGAATGAGATAAGCAGCGTTAATAAGCCAAGAGCGATGGGAGGCAAATGGCAGGAGGAGCAATGTGGAGATACTGCTGCTGTACGGGAGGAGAGGC
>JAVSBV010154457.1:0-15040 GCA_033117975.1 Parotocinclus spilosoma
CATAAAAATCATTAGGGAATGACTCATTTCATTTCAGAAACAAACAACTTTTGAAAATTTGTTGACCAGTGTTATCAAACTGTCTGTTTAATTTTCCATATACAGTATATTGTAATATTGACACATTTTAGCTTTAATAATACTCTCTTCCTTATTACTAATTTTAATGTCTTTTTCTTACTGCATTTTATATATACATTTCTATATTAATTATTGTTTCCTACTTATTAGCTTGCAATCAATATTTTCAGTAATCAATACCAAGCCTTGATTTCTGACGTATGCCCTGTTGTATTTCTGAAGCGAGTGAGAAGCGAGCGAGAAAAACATGACCCATTAGAAACGTTCAGCTATTTGTCTCTCTTTTAAACCTGTCTCTGTCTCATGTTAATGACACCAGATTTAGTTTAGCTGTGTGCTTTCCAAGTAAATATCATATAAAATATTACAGTAATCAAATGTATGTGCTGTACATTCTGACACAAAGTGCTACAAACTTGTAAATGGATTAAAGGCGAGAATTGTTTTCAATGGTGTTGCTCTATAAAATCAGCTTTAGAAGACAGTCTGAAAAAACTGCACAAACTTTTTTCTGAATGAATGGAAAACATTTTACTAACCAAGTGATGATGAGTAATTACAGACAGATTGCAATCTTCTTCTTTCTGTCTTTGGTGTCTTGTTCTCGTTTGGCTAACCGGTGCTTCAGCTGTACTGGCATTCTCTCAAAGCATTGTTTGCATACAGGCTTCAAATCAAGTTCCACAAACTTATCTCTGTATGATTAAAAGATCATAGAAGGATTGGATAAGATAAGATTATAGAAAGACTAAAGAAATCAAAAAGAAGACACAGAAAGCAATAACATTCTGTCTGTCTGTATCTTTGACAATTACTGAGACCGCTGGCAAATAATTAAATAATAAATAATTATGGTACATGTTCTGTTAAAAATAATTGTTACTTGAAGAGGGATTTATGGTGTACAACTTAAAGAAATATAGTTAATTAAATACAACAAAATACTGTATATAGTGTACTGTGTAGAAGTCTTAGGAATTCTATATATTTCAGTTTTATACAGTATTCTGCTTATTCTATTCTGTCTGTTTCTCTACATACTTTGTTAGCCCCCTTCCCTCTATTCTCTAATCATCAGAACTCCCAGAAAAGCAGCACAGATCAGGTATTATTTGGGTGATAGATCATTCTCAGCACTGCAGTGACTGACTGTAGTATTGAGTTGTGCTCATATGAGTGGATCAGACACAGCAGTTTTGTTTAATTTAGTGATGGATTTTAAATACCTCAATTTCACTACTTGTCTTAATAGTCTACCAGCCAAAAATGCATTTAGTCTTTAGCACTGTGTAGGCAGCAGTACCTGATATGTGGTGGTTCAGTGCTTATGGCAATAAAGTATGTAGAGAAATAACAAAGTTTACACTCCTAATGTTGCAGCAGAAATACTCATCAGACCAGACAATGTTCTTCTCATCTTCTGTTATCCAATTTTGCTAAGCCTCTTCAACTTGTAGACTCTGTTGCCTATTATAAGCTAACAGGAGTTGCACACTGGTTTTTTGCTAAAGTAACCCATCAGCTTCATGGTTTACTGTTGTTTAATTGAATTTTTTTACGCTCAAAGCAGTCTGGCCATTCTCCTCTAACCTCTGGTATCAACAAAGCATTTTCGCCTAGAGAACTGCTCACTGTATTTTCTGTTTTTTAGACCATTCTCTGTAATCCTAGAGATAGGTGTACATCAAAAGCACAGTACATCAGCAGTTTTTAAAATACTCAGCCAGCCCGTCTAACAGCAAACAAGTCATTTAAATCACCTTTTTCCCCCACATTCTCTTGGCCTAAACTTCAGCATGTTGTATTGACCATGTCTACATGGGTAAGTGTATTTAGTTGCTGCCATATGATTTCCTAATTAAGTTATTTTGGTTACCAATCCGTTGAACAGTTGTACCTAATAAAGTGGCTGGTGAGTGTGAGAATAAACAAGAAAAAACTATTACTTAAGAGTCAGCTTAGAACTGCAGGTGGAACAGGAAAAGCAGCTGACACACCAGGCTTTGTTCAGTGCTGAAATTACTGAAAAAAATACCCCAAATAGATTACAAAAACAAAAACATAAACAAAAACCCCCCCAAAATGAAACAAGTGTGTTTATAGCTATAGTATAAACACTAACTAAACCCTATATACATTTTCATTCAGTTAAGCAGGAAAACTTTATAAACCAATTTTATAATTTGTAAACAGTGCATTACAAAAGGCATTACACTTTGATTAAAGAGCAGAATAATACATTTAAATGATATAAACTTTTTAAAGTAAATAACAATAAGATTGTCTCATAAATGTTTTACCTTCTCCTTCAATTACATGATTGCAATGTTGACAGACATCCCCAAAAAGCTGAAATTAAGCAGGTAAATTATAAGAAATTATAGTAAACAAAATTATCAAATTAATTATTAGAAGCCTAGACATTAAGGCATACTGTAAACAAATAGTTTTACCCGATTGTAATGTGTCTCACAGTAAGCCAAGCCTTTGCGTTCAAAATGCTGATGGCCCAGGAAGGGTTTCTCACAGCTGGCACAAACAAAATGCTGCAAAATATGCGTGCACACACACACACACACACACACAATTTTTCTTATTATTGTTGTGTGGTCTTCTCAGAACGCAAAACGCAAAATCAGAAGAAAACAGCAGTATTGAGAATGCAAATAAAATGCAGTTATGTCTTACATTTACTTTAACTTTTATTTTATTTATATGATGTTTTGTCTGGTCAACTTAATTTCATCTTAGGTCAGAAGCTTTTTAGTGATAAAGTAAAATATGAGGTGACACCAACAGGTGATTATTATTAGGCTTTAGTACAAAAGCAGCATTCAGAAAAGTCTTTGACAAGTAAAGACTGGTAGAGTCCAGTTAGTCAGAATATCAGTCTTCCATTTTCTAATTTTACTTGTTTTGCTTTGTCTTGTTAAAAATGCAAGATCTTAAAGGCAGCATATGTTGCTCTAAAATCTCATTGTACATCTCACGACAGGTTTTCACCTTATGATGATCTATCCTAGATTCCTTCAAACCGAAGAGAAGTTGACGCCACTTCTGGTCATGGTTTTGTTTTTGCACAGTAAAGTTTTAGGTTGTATTTGTAAATGTAACTTGTATTGTAGTGACTGGCAAATGTTTAGCAAAGTAATCCCTTGCCCATATGGTTTATCAGCTATTGACGTATGACGGTACTAGCCCAAATTGCTCCACACAAACATTTTTGGAATGTGTTGCAGACCTGAAATGCAAAAATGTATGTAAAGAACTAACTGAAATTGACCAGAAAAATAGGAAATATCTTCATGTTCCATACTGTCACCAGTGAACTCAAAGTTAAAGTAAATGCAAGGTGTATTTCCACCGCCTTAACTTCAACGTGGTACTAGCAAGGTGTTCCTAATAAAGTGGCTGGTAAGTGTTTTATACTTAAATATAAAATACACTCACACTCTCTGATGGACAAACTCATGTACATCATGGATACCAATTGGCAAGGTTGGCTCTTTTATATTAATGTTAATGGCAACAGGAAATGCATGTTCTACTGTACATGCACTAGTGTTTATGTATAACATTTTATACAGTACCAGTCAAAAGCTTAAACTTAAGTTTGCTTTCCCTTACTCTTCACTCACCCTAAAAAAACATATTTATGTTATTAGTACAGATCTTACGTTATCAGGTTTTTGTGATTTGAAATATAATTCTTACACAGAATAGAGGTGTACTTACAGTGCACTGAGATGTACTATCCAACTGGATGCTCACCACATAAGATCTCATGGCACTGCTGTACAAATCTATTTTTGTTATTAAAATATTAAATAACAAAAAATTTACTTTTACTTAGATTTTTCTAAAGTTTTTTAAAGTTTATAGCATGTTTGTTGATAAGCCAAATCACCAGATTCCCATTATCCCTTCAGTTTAATTAGACAGTTTTTTTACCACTTTCTTTTCATTGTGACTTTTTGCTCTGACTTTCTGCTGACTTTCCTTCAGTGATTTGATCATCAATACAAGCACTGTTTTGGACATCCAGCTGCAGCATACAACAACAGCTGCAACGACCTATGGCAGGAAGTCTACTGTACTATCTGCTGAATCACCCTTGCCCACACCTTATATCGACAACCCACAACTTCATCCAATGGTAAGTGCATTTAATTAATTCATTATATTAACATTTGCAACATCTGTTGCGCTTGTTTCCTGTGCTGAGTGTGGCATGTTTAGCTACCCTTCTTCAATCATTAGTCTAAAATTAGTTTGTGATATCTGTAGGCTTCTAGCTAGTCTGATGGAGAAGATTGTAGTGTTAGAGGTACACGGCTAGCTCAAATTTTAGTTTAGCAAACCTGGATGCCACAGGCATAGTTAGTGCCCCCCTCTGGCAGCACCTTGCAGCATAAATAAATCTGACTTTACATCACCTATAGTGGTTCTGGAAACTGCAATCACTTTTTCCGTATATTATATAATTGTTTCATACACTGCGGCATCTGCATTTTCTGAAAGGCTGACTTAATAAAACATTTTCCCCAACAAAAAAAATCTGTGTTTTTTCCATGTTATTGGCTACAGTTTACAGTTATACCAAAATAAATTGTTACTGTTACTGTACTGTTAAATTCAGAATTATTCAAATTTGTCAAACAGTCTTACCTCAACATGCCATTGTTTGCCCAATGCATTTACTACTCTGCCCTCTATAGGCCTTCTGCATGCTCCACAGATAGGAACACCCATCTTGTCATGGCATGGCAAGCAGTAAAGCTGATTTTTTAGCTCTCTGCCATCAGCAGTGAGCTCCTTACTGTAAACATAAGCACACCAACATAAGGTATGAAAGCATGTTCACTCGAATACTATAATATTTAACAAACATTCTTAACAACATTAGGGTATTAAGTGGTTGGTTAAAGTTCTCTAACCATCACAAGTAATTAGCATTTTTAAAGCCACGTTTTGTGACAGAGCGTCAGGATGATGTGTAAAACTGTATCTCATCTTGCATCCTGACTAGACGAGGCCCAACAGGGTACTACGGATTCATTTGATGTCAATCTAAATTAAATATCTTGCTGCCACTTAACTCTTTAATCTCACACAGCATCTGCACAATAAACTGCTTTTTTATGTTTGTAGGGCCTAGAAACAAATAATTAACAAACCCATTCGACGGACAAAATACAGTACAGCATGTGTGAGTAAGAGTTTAATTTAAACTAAAATATTGTCAGGGAATATCATAAGTGTACTGAATACATGCTAAAAGTGAAATATTGAGACTCACCCACAGTTGCTGCAGCTGAAGTGATCAGGGTGGTACGGGTCATTCTTAAAAATTAGTGGCTGTTGATCAATGATAAAATGACACTTCTGGCAAACATACTTGCCAAGACCACAAGCTCTCTCACGGATGTGGCATGAGCGACAGAGGTGCCTGTGAGAGAGTAAACGATTAGCCCAGTTGCTGCTAGTTTAAGAGATTGCTGGTTCAGTCGATGTCCTCCCCATGTCACTTAGTTTTACTTTGGATACTCCAATTTCCTCCCAGAAGAATAGAATAGAAAGAAGAGAAGAATAGAATGGCATCTGGTATATTACCTGCCTGCATTTTTTGCAAAACCAACATCAGCAAGTACAACATGGCAGATATCACAGCAAAAACATTCAGGATGCCAACTGTTGTTCATGGCCTTAATGACACGACCAATGATGAACTCCCCTGCACAAACACAAACACATATATAATAACAAAAATGTTGTTTCAATTAAAAATAACATTAATATTTAAAAATTTGAACTACCACTATATACTGTATACTGAGCAATTACACTCACCACATTGATTACAGCATGGAGCAAAGAGCATCTGGAAATCATGCTCACAGTATTTTCTATCATCAAACTGGAAATTAAAATGACAAACAATACAAAATAAATTAATTAACAAATTAAATACCAAACAAGACAAGATCCTTTTTAACCTAATACTGCGACGGACTCCCACAGTCACCTTGGGGATCATGTGACAGTCATCTTTGTAAATGCTTGATCAGAGCTCTCTCTATAGATCAGCTTCACCTAAATACTGAACCAATACTAAATTAATACTAATCATACTAAATTATTTTTTGTGTCTTTCAGTTTTTTCAGCTCTGGCTTTCTCTTTAACCAACTTTTTAAGGGACTTGAAGTATTGTTATTGCCTTATTCTGGTTTTGACCCCCACCAGACATCTAACTACTGCATTGCTGATGGATTATGCTTGATTTTTCAAGCATGTCATATGCTTAATGGGTTCCAACCTCTGGGAATCTTGTTACTCATCAGATGTACTGCTGCGTGTTCTTATATGCATGCACTCACCCAGGTTGCTGATGAGTGTCTTAGAGCATGTCTGGTACTAGGCGCAGCAATATAAAATTATTGACCACTCAATGCAATAAAATTACAGTAAACTAAATGTTTCTTTTAAATATGGGAGAAGGTGGATATGACATTCAGAAATTAATTTATAATCTATAATGATATATGCTATTATTTATTAAATCTATTTTTGAGGTCTACATTAAATATTGCAGAAGCTAGTGGTTTGAGTGAGGGTATTCAAATAAACGATAGGTGGAAAGGTAGAAAATAAAGCACATCTACCTCATAATACAGCCCATCTGGAAACTCTTGGAAACATTGTGCACACACAAAGCACTGCTCATGGTACAGTTCTCCATTGCTGTTAACAATTTTTTCAGCAGGAGAGAAGCCATTCTTACAAATTTCACACATAGCATTAGCCAGGGCGTTTTCCATATTACTGTGCAGAACAAAGACATATTGCAAGAATTAGTCAAATTAAATGAAGAAATCTACAATATTTATAAAGATCAACTTCTAGAAAGATCTGCTTTCAAAATAAAACATTACATTAAGTTTATTCTTTATTACTCATTTAAACAATGTTGTGACCTATGCACCTTTCACACACACTTTTCAATTTATAGTTATAGTGTTTTACATACAGAAAAACTAAAACAATAGAATA
The DNA here is from genome assembly GCA_033117975.1 of Parotocinclus spilosoma. Taxonomy (NCBI): domain Eukaryota; kingdom Metazoa; phylum Chordata; class Actinopteri; order Siluriformes; family Loricariidae; genus Parotocinclus; species Parotocinclus spilosoma. The sequence goes on from JAVSBV010154457.1 coordinate 7,133, forward strand.
CAAAATTAAAACAAAGGATTTAAAGACTGTGTAAAACCAAAATTTGCTTATTTGCTTATAAAAGGTGAAATGCAGTACGAATACAGTAAAACATAAAAGATATCAAAATTAAGGTAACAACATAAAAAGGCAAACAAAATAATTATTGTCTAATAAGCATTGAGCATATTATGGCTAAAATACAGTCAGAATTAAGTGAAAGTTTTAGAGTTCAACAGACAGCATGGCGGCTTAGTGGGTAGCACTGTCTTTTCACAGCGAGAAGGTCCTGTGTTCAATCCCGGGTGTTTGTGAGGGTTATTCTGGGTACTCCGGTTTCCTCCCAAAGACAGTCATTAGGTTAACTGATTGCACTAAACTGGCCCCAATCTGAGTGTGTAAGAGCAATGTTAAATAATATAAATATTATTGTTAAATATAAAACATAAACGATCCATTAATCCATTAAGAGCGCAATCATAGGTACACAAAAAGAGAAAAAAATTTAACCTCAAATTAAGGCTAAGGAAACGTCTAAGATCTGGCAGTTGTCCTAACCTAGTAATCTGCATTAGTTATAGTTATATACTGTATTTATGATGACTTATATTGTGTGTAGCACCTTCCTCTGCTGTTTGTTGCTATTGTAATAGCACAAGATTTATTCTTAATGAAAATTAAAACTTTTCCTTTTTGTGAGATATTAGTCATTTTTTGGTCAGCCATTTATCCATGCCAGTAAGGTGGTACAAAGATCAGAAAAGTTTCTATGTTTATAGCATCCAGTTGTCTTACTAGCCAGGAATACAAAAGTACAAACATCAGTGTAGACAAGATTAGAAGAATTAGAAACTTTTAACTCACCATCGAGCATAAAAATCACAAAACTCCTTGTAGAGTTTCACATCACTACATCCCCTTTGAGATTTGGAGAGAGGCACTTTGGTGGTACCATCACTGTGCTTGATTTGTGTAAGTTGGCTTATTGATGTCTCTTGACTCAGTGCTTCCATAATGGTTCTCAAAGTAAGAATTCCAGAAAAGAAATCCAGAAAGCTATAGAATCAAATCTATGACTGTGAAAAACTACAAGAAAAACACCTCAAGCTGGGCCTCTTCACTTTAATGCAACATTTGTAATTCTGCCACAAAAATGGAGCCCTGTCCAGCCTTGTCCAGTTCTTACTCCAATCCTGTAATGTGTCCTTTTTTCAGCCCCACCTAAAAGGTCACAGCATTTATCACAATTTCAAATTAAGAGCCAGGGTGAAGAAGAGAGTAGAAACTGATGCTGCTCCCAAGCATTTTACTAGAATTAAATTGTTTGTATGTATTTACAGCAATTTGCGCATTAAAGATACAAGAGTAAATATTCAACACATGACACAATCTGTCCATGCATGAGCAGCTCACACACAAATAACATGAGTAAATATAAACTGCAATATGCCACCCTATTCAACCCGTTGAATGGTTCAGCTAAAATAAGAATATAGACATTTTTTTTAATTTCTGATTCAAATTGAATTATTGAAACTAGTAGAATTAAATGAAAACTATACTGGAGCTCACATACAATATCAGTGTTTGTAAGCAAACATATAGTCACAGGGGACTTTTAGACAGGCAGACCAGCCTGTTAATCTGGTGCCTTACATTCCCAAACTCTAAAAATAGACTGATGCTGTCAACTCCAAAACAGGCACAGGCAGCTGCTACAAAAAAAATGTTTTATAGTTTCAAATGAAAGTATGTGTCAGTAAAGGGATTACTTCCTCCACCACTGAAATCTGTGAAGGATAATAAACTATGGTACATATTAAAATATGAGAAGTGTTTCCGTGCATCTGCTTTGTCTAAATATGGTTTGTATTCAGAAAAACTTGGGACATGGAAAATGCATAAAAACACAGATAAGATATGTCATGGTTTGTCAACTTTTCTGAAATCTGATGCATCTAGGGTAGACCATTACAGAGTTAAAATATGTATTGTGGTCAGAAGAATCAGTACTACAACTTTTTCTTAAAAAAACTAAAAACTAAGCCAAAAGAGAAATGCCATGTGCTCCACACAAAAGATTAAAATGACCATCCAGACTGTTTTAGCAGCATGTCCAGAACCCAGGCTTGACTGCCAGATGCACTTCTATGGCACATTTGTCCACAGCCAAGCTTGTACATCCTCCACACTCATAGAAGCTGGCATCCCAAATAGTCTCATAAATGCTTCACTGGCAATAAATCTGGCAGCAGACCAGGCCAGGGAAGTGTTGCAATTTGGGGAGACATTCCTGGGAAATACTTGCTGTATGTGGGTGAGCATTATTCTGTTAAAATTGCCATTTGGAAGCACAACCATGTGAGGCAACATGTGTGGCCACAGGATGTATTGCACATATCATTTATCTGTTAATGTCTCTCATATCACTACTAGAGGTGACTAAGTGTAGGCAATGGGTCCCCAGATCATCGCAGTAGCAGGTCTGGCAGTGTGCCATTCAAACCCATCTATCGTGTTGTTCGAACCAAGGTTATAATAGTTTTGGATTTTTCACTATAGTTTATTTTTATTTCGTTTTGACTTTTTTTTCTTTAATTCAGTTAGTTTTAATTAGTTTTTAGGTTGGATTTGCTTGTTTTTATTAGTTGTTTTTTTTTTTTTTTTAATGCTCAGTTTTAGTTTAGTTTTCATTAGTTTGAGTTTTTTCATACATTCGGTTATATTTCAGGTGCAGGACCCAAAAAGGTCAGAGTAAGTATTGTGTAATAAAAACTCAACAAAAGATACAATTTAAAACATTTATTCAATGACTGTTAAATAACTAACTGTCCACAAAATCTGTAACAGTCCACAAGATAGCAGCCTTAAGTGCAAAATGTGTGTAATTCTGCTGCGGAAAAGATTCAATATCAACTAAGGACATACATGGAAATAATATATATAATATAATATAAGAAATATATAGTATAGTATAATATAATATAAATATATAGTATTATATATAGTATAGTATAATTTAATATAATAAATATATAGTATAGTATAATATAATATAATAAATATATAGTAATAAATAACCAGCAGCTTGGTCAACAGTGAAAGCACTACATTATGGCTGTTTGCTTCCCGGTGCTACCTAGCCAGGATGTAGCTTCTCTTTGGGGGAGCTACTCAGAGCTTGTTATGGTACTCGTAATTAGCCCTCTTGTGCGAGCTCATCAACAGACTGTAAACAAACAGGGCCATCAGGCATTATGGGGTGCCGTAAAGTGCCGTCAGGTAATGTAAAACTGTCGGAAAAAAAATTGATTTCACATCAGTTCTTAAGACTTATAAATAAATTGACAAACACGAAAACGAAGGGTATTTTATCTATAATTTCAGTACGTTTTAGTTCGTTTTGTAAACACATAATACAGTTTCAATTAGTTATCGTTTTTTTCTTTTATTATCAAATTAATTATTTTTATTTATTTCAGTTAAGGAAAATGTTTTTTCAATTTTAGTTTTCGTTATTTCGTTTGTTTTCCTTAACGATAATAACCCTGTTCCAAATATATTACTAAACCTGCCATTTTGTGGGGTCGACCCCGGGGTCCTGGCGCCTGTCAGTCAGGGAATGCAGTAAAGAAGTCCCGGATCAGTTAGATTCCGCCAGGCCGTACCCCTCCCAATATTCCAGGTATTGAGGCAAGAGCCCCGGTGACGTAAATCTAGTAGATGCCGGACGGTATAAGCAGGGTGCCCTCAATCACCCCCATGGGGGTGGACATTGTGGCAGGGGTTCCTTAATCCAGGGGTGACTGGCCTAAGGAGACTGGAAAAGGAGGGTGAGTGTACATGTGAGAAATACATGTGTTTTTTTTTCACAATTTTATAATTCCCGAGGTAGCACGGCAGGAGCTCCTTACTCCCCTAAAGGTTGAGGTCATGGATGTAGAGCCACACCTGATTGTCTGGCTAAAAGGTCCAAAGGCTGGGGTCCACCTCTAGTCTGCACATGCGATTGACCTCCAAGGCAGGTGCAAACCAGGCTTGCCGGGATGATCCAGCTGGACGGCTAACGTGATGAGAGCCTCCAGTGGGGATTGAACACGCAGTTGGAGTCCCTGTTTGAAGAAGGTAATGAGTGCGGCATTGTTCCAGCCGCTAGCTGCTTCCAGGGTGTGGAATTTCAGGGCAGATTTGGTTGTGGAGTGTAGTCCTTAGCGGAGGGTGAGCAGGAGCTCTCCACTGGATCGTCCCAAGCGAGAAAACCAATGCTGTGGCTCAAGGTCCATGCAATGGTGTGCTAGCATTTTAAGACAACTGTGCCACCAAAGAACATTTTTATTTAATTCATCCATACCAAAGTAAGCATACAAATACGAAATAGGTCTTTAAGACTTGTTTTCATTTAAACAGAACTCCAGAGAAGTGCTACAAACAAAAGATTGTTGTTAAAGTTGAAGAGAAGGTATTCGGAGAGTGCGGTCGACCTCAGAAAGGTCTGCAGAGGCTGCAGATGCTAGTGAATGACAATCTGCGGTGCCCTTTAAGTGATTACATCAAAGGAGTGGATAGTTATTTCATCCACTGGTACAAGGTTAGTATCTTAAATTTCACACTGAGTCTACGAGCCAAGTACAAAGTTTCATGTTTAGTACTGTTTTACTTTAAGTAAACTAAGGAAGTGTTGAACCAAACAGAACCGATGGGATTCTATTGCTCTAAAACTGGGATTACTATTTCATGCATAATAAAGTAATATACTGTAGATACAGTGGGAAAAATAAGTATTTGATACACTACAGATTTAGTAAGTTTCTCCGCCTATACAGAACAGAGAGGTCTGTAATTTTTATAGTAGGTACACTTCAACTGTGTACACTTAAGAAAAATTAATTTGCACTTTGTTGCATAAAATAAGTATTTGATATAATAGAAAAACAGAACTTAATATTTATTTAGACATTTCTTGTAGTTTTTGACCAAAACTGTAGCTGGGCAAGTTTCAGAATTGCTTTTTATGGAGCCACTCCTTAGTTTCCCTGGCTGTGTGTTTCAGGTCATTGTCATGCTGGAAGACCCAGCCACAATCTTCAATACTATTACTGAGGGAAGGAGAACGAGAGCGGGAGAGATAGATAATGAACTTAATGAAGCCCATAGAATTCCCTACATCATAAAGGGCAATATGTTTTACAGAATGTATTCAACAGTGTTATGTCACATAACTACAGAAATAATGGCATATGTGTAAGTAGGATCACATATTCCTTGTTTTCACTTTTAGGATTGTGAGCTTCTTAAAGAGGGGCCAAGATTTACCTTCAGAAGAAACAATCTTGAGCTTCACCTGCACAAAGTTTCTCCACTTGATGCTGGGTTCTATACATGCAAGATGACCTTTACCCTTGCTGGAATCATGAGTGAAGTTTCAGAGACTATTAAGTGTGAAATAAATGGTAAGAAGTAAAGCGAAACAGTCACAGTCATATACTGTATATTGCAACTCATATATATGATATTTTATATTAAAATATACAATCCCAAGTCAGAAAAAAATCAGTATAGAAAATGTACAGTACAGTATGGAACATTTTTTTTTAAAAAAAGAACGTTAAAAATGGTGTTTGTAAAAGTCTTACACCAGGCCACTAAAGAAGTGTGATCTCTCAGACAGCACTGCATAAAGAATTGCCATTCATCAATTGCTGATAGAACCACATGGGCAAGCGTTTGCTTTGGCAAAAATGTATCAATCAGGACAACACAGTGTTACAATAACAAATGTCACTTAAAACTTTACTGTGCAAAGAAGAGCTCAGAGGCATCTGGGATAGACTATCATACAGTGGAAATGTGTGTTATGGTCAGACTAATCTGTTTTCCAGATCACCTTTTTTTCATGATGGCTCCATTAATGCATAAAATACAGCAACAGTTATTCCTTCTTGGTATTCTGACGATGACAAGTCAAATAAGAAAAAAAAATTATAATGTACATGTAAAATTAGAAATATTGTTTTTAAACATTTCGAGAATTTTCTCACACATGTTGACCACTGGAGAGTCTCTGCCCACCTTTGCTCCTTAAACATGTAGTTTAAGGTTTTTACCTTTATTATTAACCATACATTTTCCTATCCCAACTAGTATTGGAATGTGATGCAGGCCTGAAATGCAGGAATGGATTTTCATTAACCAATAAAATTAAGTTGATCAGACGAAACATTACATTTTTCAGGTTCATACTGTGTGCAATGGAATAAATGTACAATTCTTCCCAATCATTTTTGGAAGAAATGAATGCCATGTGGTCTAGACCAAATACATAAAGGAGTATTTATGCAGCACATTCCAAAAAAATTAGTACAAAGGCAATTTATGACTAGCAATGAGGTAAAAAAAAACAACCTAAATTGTCAACAAGGGATTACAGTCATAATTTGGAGTCTTTGCGGAGCAAAGGTAGGTAGAGGATCTAAAGTGGTGCAGTAGTGCAAATAGGTGTATTCCGCTTGGTGTTATCGCTCTCACATTGTCTCATACTGGTCACTGGAAGTTAAACATGCCACCTCATGGCAAAGAACTATCTGAAGATCTGTAAAAAAATGTATTGTTGCTCCACATAAAGATGGCCTAGGCTATAAGAAGATTGCCAATACTCTGAAAGCAAGCTGCAGCACGGTGGCCAAGACCATACAGTTTAACAGGAAAGGTTTCACTCAGGACAGACCTCACAATGATCAACCAACGTTGAATGCACATGTTCAGCACATCCAGAAGTTGGCTTTAGAAAATAGATGTAGGATGGGGGGGGGGGTCTGTCTGTCAGTGCTCAGACCATACTATTGATGAATGTTGGCTCTTGATTAAGAGGGATCAGAGATCCCAGAGCATTAGGTCAGACTGGCCTCCTTGTCCTTATCTTTATTAATTTGTTTAACAATATAATGTAATGTAGAGGGAGTCATATGCAAGTTCCTTTTAGTCTTTCTTTGAGGTAAAGAGGTGTTTTGAATAATTTTCAGGAGAGCCATTTTTGCTCAATGAAGACAGACTTTCCTGGGTGCTGCTTTCATCGCTAGCTTATAAATTATCCCCATCTCAACCTTTTGGAATGTGTTGCAAACTAGAAATGCAGGAAAGTATGGTATTATCAAATACAATTAATTTGACCAGACAAAACATAAAACAAATTGGGTTAATACTGTCAGAAATGGAGTAAAAGTCACTCTATTGTTACTGTTTTTACGTCTTCTGATTTGGGGTTGTTAATGTAACTTTGTATTGTAGTGCTTGACTAATACCTTATGTGTTCAACACGAGCATTCAGGTCTTAATTTTTTAAAATGATATTATGCACTATAGAGGGATAAATATGTAAATCCCTTCCAATATCTGTTTTAGGTACATTTTATTATACATTTATTGGCAAACTGAAGATCCTCTGGCCATCTTTGCTCATCAAATCATGATTACAATTACCTGCACTTTTTTATTCTCATTACTAGACCTAATGAGCCCTCATCCAACTCTTTTTTTTTTTTGCAAGCAAATGCAGGAATGGATGTTTATTAACAAATAAAATAAAGTTGACCAGAAAATACATGACATATGTTGATTTATTGTTTTACTAATTTGGGGTTGTATGAAAAGGCATAGATGTGACACAACAGTGCAAAAATGTTTTCTGAAGGATTTTACTTACTACATTTCATTGTGTACTGCCAGGGACAACCAACAAATAGTGTTTTTCAGTGTTTCAAGTGTTTATAGTACAAACCATATTCCAAAAAAGGACACTAAACAAATTGTGAATAAAAACTGAATACAATGATGTGGAGGTGCCAACGTCTTATACTTTATTCAGAATAGAACACAAATCACAGATCGAAAGTTTAAACTGAGAGAATGTATCATTTTAAGGGAAAAATATGT
>JAVSBV010154476.1:0-15039 GCA_033117975.1 Parotocinclus spilosoma
TGGAATACGGCTGTAACGTAACAAAATGTGGAAAAAGTGAAGCGCTGTGAATACTTTCCGGATGCACTGTATGTCTTAGCAGTTGCCAGAAGTCCTTTACCATCATTTAATGCCATGTAAATGCTTAAGATATTCTAGCTTAACACTTGCCTTCTGCAGTAGTCTGAACTAGTCTTGAAAGGTATGCCATTCAGCTTAGTGTTACTTTTAAGTTTACATTTACAACATTTAGCAGACATGCTTATCCAAAGCAGCTTCCAAGTTGCAGTCTTACTGTCCAAGCAATTGCGGGTTAATAATCTTGCTCAAGGACCCAACAGTGGCAGAGGCAGGTTTTAAGCCCTGGACCTCCTGTTCCATAGTCCAGTACTTTAACCGCTAGGCTATCCCAGTCCACAGTTAATTTCAATTCGGTATTATTTACGGCACTGCCATTTAATATTTTTATGGGCACTGTCCCAATACAGCTTTTTAAAGAGCCTATTCTAGAATAAATTAATAGTCAGTTAATGGTGTTAATAAAAAAAAGTAGAATATGAACCAGGCTCAAAGTTGTCTATTAGCTGACATAACGGAAATCAAGAAGTACTGTGTCAAAACGTACTCCAAGATGTTAGGAGTATGATGTTGTGAACAAGAGTCTTGATGAGACAGAACAGAGCAAAACGTGACAGATCTATTAAACAAGGCAATAAATAAAGACATGAACATGTGAATATTACACAGAGCCTCCGGGAGGCATGAAACAGACAGAACAATCGGAAGCAGAAAAGAGCAAAGAGAAGAAAGAGGTGAAGGAAACAACGACAGGAAGTAGCAGTGGCTGGTGGAAGGGAGCAAGTGAGAGAGGACTAAATAGAGAAAGAGGGTAAGCGAGAACAGCCTGGCTTTCCTGTGTGTGAATAATTCATTCGTGCTGTGCCTGTGTGCCTGAACCTCCAGGAGGCTCTTTCCTCACTCATTACCCTTCACTACTATCACTCAGCCCCAAATAAAGACCGCAAATCTCAGTCGCTAAATTCAATAACGCAGCCCTATGATCCTCCACCAACCACAGCACTAGAGCTGTCAGTTCCCATACAGGTTTCACTTACAGCTATTCCAGCTTATTATATCTAAAGTTTACAAACGAAGGGCCTCATTTTTCCATGTTTCGTATGATCAGATCTGTGTACAGCATCACAACGTATACACATTTTATCACATAGTGTAAAATTCAGTATTTAATACATTATTTGATCAAAAGTATGTGGACAGACATTCTTATTTGTGACCTCGTTGTATTATGCATGCTCACAGAATCATAATATGAAGCATGCAGAATCAGAATCGCTTATTTGCTGTATACACTACACGCAGTAGGAATTTTTCTGGTGTTTGGTCACAGCACAATACATTTCACAAAGATTTAATGCAAAAACAAGCATATGCAATTACTCTTAAAACATTTATTGGAAGATTGCTTGTTACTGGTGCATTGCAGTTTCCTCTTTATTATGGATGAGGCTGCACCAAAGCAGATAGTGATGACAGACATAAGAATGAATTCTATGAAGTCTAATGACAGTATAGAATTGCACCAGTAAAGCCTGGGGTAGATGTAACTTTGCTAACTGAATACATGAAGAAATCTATCCTTTACTGAGCTTTTTTTTGTTAATGGATGATATATGCAGCTCCCATTTGCTATTTAATATAGCTCACAGAACAAAGTGACAAATGTTCACTAGTGGTTTATTAAAGATGAGCGTAGATGAGGTAGAAGTTGATGTGTGTCTTTGTTTCGTTGTATGAGTGTTATGCTAGAGGTTGTTAAAGTTACATGAGGAGATTAGTATTGAACATCCTGGTCATACTTTGTCACCATTTTCGTGTAAAGCGACTACAAGAGGGTTGATAGGACAACCTTGTGGCACTCTAGTGCTATGTAAAGACATTCAGAAACGTTCTGACTTATCCTGACTTACCTTTTCTCTTGTCAGAGATAATGTTTGTGATCCACATACACATGGCACTTACAAAACGACGACTTTATCTTGTAGGAGGAGAGACGATGATATTAAAGGTTGAGCAGAAATCCACAAAAAGGATCCTTGCTTATGTGTCCGAGGAGTCCTTTAATACAAAATAAATAATAACTGCGGTCTCTGAAACGCTCTATAAAGATTAGGCAAACTGCAGTGCATTTAGGCATGAGTTGCCAAAAATTACTGCATTGTTTAACCAATAAATATATTTTAAGTCCTACAAGAGTGCTCTGTGTCAGTGCGGTAAAATGAGTAAAAAACAAAACCATGACCAATTTCTCTACAAAAACCTGCATGATGATGACATAATCATGCTCTGCCCAGAATGTCAGGTGAGCAGAGGATCATGGGACTGCCCTGGCGTAGGCATGTGGGGATGGTGCTTATGAGTGGAGCTAAAGCAGCAGAACATCTTAGGTCTTAGGTTTGGGGCAGCAGTAGAGGAGGAGGCCATTGGGGAATATAATTCCTACATAGGAAAACAGATGAAGGGTTACATTTAAGAATCTCTGCCTCGGTATTGATGAAGCATATATTTGATATGGCAGATGTGTCATTGCACCAGCTTTGCTTAATGCAGAAATACATACCTCCTCTTTTTTTCTTACTGCACAGATTAGGGACTTGATCTGCTGTGCACAGTTGAAATCCTGGCATTTTCACCATAGCATCAGAAATCACATTATTCATTTCTGTCTTTGTTAAGCTGTAGACTGAAGTAAATGAAAAGTCGTTGTTGAGTTTGTCAGGCTTGTTACAAATTGAGCACACATCGGGCAAGAATATTCCCGGGAGAGTAGATTGCATTGACTTGTGCTCCTGTATTCTAGCCTCTCTGTCTTTTTCTCACATCTTGGAGAGCTACGGGAGCAACCTTCAGGAGCAGAGCTAATAAATCTGTGGGTTAATTTAAAAACTTCAGGCACCGCTCATCCGGCACAGTTCTCTTGATATTAAGCCGCATGTACCTTGAAATATTGAATTCCAACTGAATTCTACTGACAATAAAACATCAATTCAGAAACGTGGTGAGATACCAAAACGCTGTGGCTGGCAACTTTGGCACCAATATGATCTCCAGGCATTGAATCTCACAGACAAGCAATAGCAGTACAATGGGTCGTACTGAACACCTCTAATTTGTAACACTTTCATAGTCTTCAGTTTATAGCTTTCAGTTCTGTTCTGGTCTCCTGAAACAAAAAAGAAATGGTTTACAGACTTTGATGGAAAACAGAGCCTTGACCTTTATTCCATCAAACACCACTGAGATTGGCAACAGTGAACCTAGTCTTATTATCCAATCAGTACCCAATCTTGTTTTAAAATCCAGAGGAAATCATTATTATAAAAGAGTAATAACCACGTTTTTGATGAAATGTTTGATTTTCCTTAAAGTTTTTACAATATGGTGTATTTTTCATTGTAACAATGCTTACATCTGTTGACATTTATATCTTATGACATCTTACATGTTTTGACGGAAGAAATGCACTGTACTAGCAAGTAAAATGTAGAGCTTTTCAAATAATCTAATAATAACACTCTAGCTTAATTAAGTCTGGAGGCAGGTGAATAAGAGCATGCAGTAAAAATAACTTTAAGCAGTGCACAGGCTATTACACAGAAAGCAAAATGGAAAATAATTACAGTACTAGAAGACTAGTTAAGAACATAAAGACAATTTAGATCTTTAATTTTGTTCAACCATTCTGTACAGCATGATTGCACCTCAATGTTACAAGTTTTCCAAACACTCCGCCATACCATTGTTGTTTTTTGTGCTTTTCTGACAAAAAGCTCTACCAATATAGTAAAGGTCACCCACATATAAAGTATACCGAGCATATTTAGTATGCGTATTTACAATGCTATCTGTTTCAATATACAGCTATTTTTTGCATAACGCTTATCTGTTTTCTGATAAGAATATTTTACTGTACTTATAATTGAGGTTATTTACCTACTGGGCCCATGCACAGTATTACCTTGCCAGATAAATATGATAAGATAAGATTTATTATCCCGCAAAGGTAAATATGTCATGTTACAGTAACAGGTAGAGAAACCTAATTACTATATAATACATAAATGATCTATAGGAATATACACAATATACAAATGTATAACAGTGCAGTCTCAGATGCAGAACGTTTTATTGAACACAACGTTTTATTGAACATGTGCAGCCTTAGTGTGAGCGAACTGAATGCTAAGCAATGTGGACGGTGTTGCACGTTTTATTATCACCGAGATGATGATGATGATAATGATGAGCAGATCCTACAGCTGAGGTGAATTATGTGCGCTGGGTCTTCGCCCTACAATGTGATCACAGGGACAATTAAAGATTATTTTAAAAGTCAGATTTATTCAGATAGCACTTTTTACAATTGTGCATTGTCTCAAAGCAGCTTTACAATATTATATTATCTTATAAGGCCAATTCCAAATTGAGCAAGCCTAGGGTGACAGTGGTAAGGAAAAACTCCCTGAAACCTTGGGAGGACCAAGACAGATTATTTTCTATGTGTGAGGATAATCAAGTGGCATACGAAGTACTGCGTATCTGCAGTATAGCACATCGAAGTAACAAGAGCGACCAAAGCTAAGCAAACTTGTTTCCTCACAGCTTATGCATGCATCTAGTTGGTTCTCTACTCTCACATAAAATACAGTGTCTATTTTGGGGTATGGAGGGCAGTGTGAATCATTGCATTGGACGAGGCTTTACGGTAAAATTATTTTGATTTAAATAATGGTCAGTGCTGATATTAAATAGATCATTATATAAGAAGCAGTATAGTCTTTGCACTTTTTAATCAATTATACACATTACACATTATACCATAAAGCATTGTGAAGTGCAGTAATGTTAAAGTAATTTCACAGAATATATCATGGATATTAAGGGACATTTTATAATGAATTTACAGTATTGGTATAGCGTATAAATAGATAATGAGGTTGTATTTTGAGGTCAAAGAAGGTGGTTTTCTGCTGTTTTCTTACCTGAACACTGCCTTGCTGCATTTAATTATTCTTTTATGTAATTAATCTCATTTTCCTCAGTCATGCTTCTTGTTAGATGAAAATTGGGTGAAAAAAATCCAACAGTTATGAGATAAACAACATTGTTTTCCTATATGTTCTAGCTACCCTCCATGGTAGAAATTGTAGCACAAAGTCTCTCGATGTGTTGTTACCTCTTTTTGGTATATATTGTCGTACTAAATCTTAAACAGGTAAAGTTGCTCTGACAGCTGTAATGGGCAGTCTCTAGAGCTGTGATGAAGTATCTGTAGCATGTGAACAAATCTTCACCCCTGAGGTCAGCACTGCAAGCATCAACACTTTGATTAGAAGAGCTGGAGCTCAGCAGGAGCAGCACTGTACCATCAGCCCCCTAACAGTTTACTTACAGGTACATAGAGATGAAAAGAGGAAGGGAGGGTGAGAGAGTAGAGTAATAAGGCATGGAAGGTATTAAGAAGAGTTACATCACGGAATACTGGGTGACCTTTATCAAGGTGTTTTTATTCACTGTTTTTCAAATAGATGAAGGTGCATTTCCTGAGAATTTTCCATTTCCCCTTTCCTTTCAGTCATTTGCATAGGCATGTTTGCTATGCTCTGATAAATAGTAAAAGATGAGATGAACGTGCATCCTCTGGAAAACGTAAAAGCCTGAAGGACGAGTGGTGAGGTGAGAGCATTGATGCTGTATAGGAGGTGACTGGCTGCTTTCTCTTTCTTTTCTTTCTCACATTGTTTCAGTCTTCCCCTCGATCAAAATATGCAGCTGATCAAGAAAGGACAAAATGATTTCATCTCTCTGTGATGAACTAATTTGATAGGTGAAATGAATTGCAAACAAGCGATGCCTTTTTTCAATGTGCTGTGTCAGACTGTAGGCAGGAACGTCTGAGCTGCTAATGGGAATTGATTTAGGAGATTGCATATTTGTGGAGTAGGTGCAGTTGGAATTTCATTAGTGCTGCACACTACAATAAAGTGATTCCTTATTGTTATTGCACAGCTCATGTGGCTCGGAGGTAAGCGCCAAGTGCTGGACTGGCTCCCCTGTCCAAGATCTATCTCTGCCTGCATTCTATGACTTTTAGGATATGGTCTTGAGCATCATTGTTTAAAGCAGCAGTTTCCAACATTATAATAGTGGTGAAAATATTGCTGTGGTAAAATATAAAAGGGTTAGCACGGTGGTGCAGTGGTTAGCCCCCACCTCCTCACAGCTCAGAGTTCCCTAGTTTGATCCAGACATTGTTTTTAAACTCTAGGAAGCATTAACAAATAATGAATGAATACAGGGTATTTGACTGCTTGCAGTGTTTGCACATTTTGGAAGTCTTTTTATAACAGCATCTAGTAAATGTCATCTGGTTATACTTGTGAACAGCAGGTCAGTCATTAAAGTTCAATCCATGAAACTTTTTAACAGTTACTGCTGATACTTTCAAAGATCGTTTGGAACCTAGTAGTACATGCAGTGTCTGGGACAGATTATTTTTTGCTCTGCACTTGTTGTAAGACTCCCATAGTAAATGCCACTTTAGAGTAATCGATTAACCTAACACGCATTTCTTTGGAGTGTGGGAGGAAATTGTACACAGACACTGGGAAGACTGGGATTGAATCCCGGACCTTCTTGATGTGAGGCAGCGGTGCTATCCACCAGGCCAATGCGTTGCCCACCAAGATGAATTAATATGATATATTACTTCCATTACTGCATTTAAATTAAATATAAAGCAAAGTCAGTCTTCTCACCCAGTCTTAAAGCAAACACTTATGGGCAGGAGCATACCAATACAGTGGACTAAAGTTTTGACCATGTCACATCTGACCCAAGATCTGATGTAGTCTTGTGTCTTAAAACAAAGTTTACTTCCGAGCAGATGCTCTAGCTTTCCTGTTACGATACTGATATTGGAAGAGCACAAATACTACTCCCCAGTTTGTTGTTTTGAGGTTTTTATTCTGGCTATTTCATTTATTTGGCTTCACTAATGGATCGGAGCAGATGGAGTCATCAAAACTCCACTGCCATCGTACAAGGCTTCATGGAAATGTTAGGGCCCTAGGGGAGGATGGTCCTGTAACTTAAACGTCCATAAACAAGTGCTCTGTAATTCAACCATGCCTTCCTGATTGATAAGTCTCAAATATCAACAGCTGTCAGACACTAGTCATTGTCCCACCCTCACTGCACCCCCTTTGCTGTCTCCTGGGGATACATAAAGTAGTTTGTGTACTGCTGCTGTCTCTGTGATGAACTTTTTTATTTATTTATTTTTGGAAAGATATTATGCTTATTGGTCCTGGCTCTATATTTTGTGCAAGACTGTAATGTTTTTAGATGAATTAAACGTGCTCATATGCAGGCTTCTTCACTGCTTATGCTTCGTAATACGGTTTGTGTTTCTCTGTGTGTCTATCTGATATTTAATCACATATTTTGACATTAATCACACAGATGAGGGATACCCCATGTTTTTAACACAATCATTATGTAATGTATATACCCTTGCTAGCCATTTTATTACATATACCTAGCTAGTACCAAGTTGGACCCCCTTTTGCCTTCAGAGCTGCCTTCTAGAGATGAGAATGAGTGTGAAAATATCAGTATATTAGCAGTTTGTGAAACACTCAGACCAGCTCGTCTATCACCACCAATTGTGCCATGTTCAAAGTCACTTAAATCACCTTTCTTCCGCATTTTAATGCACAGCTTGAACTTCATTAGATTGCCTCGACCACATCTGCATGGATTGAGATGCTAAATATATTGAGAACCCAGGCATCCATAAACGAAATTCAGAAACGTATAGTTCAAATACCGTAGATACAGATTACTGTTTAGATTTACAGTGTTCCCTCGTTTATCACGGGGGTTACGTTCCAGAACTACCCGTAATAAATGAAAATCCGCGAAGTAGGGAATCTATGTTTATTTAAGTATTTATACACTATTTTAGCCGTAGAACTTGCAGAACGGTTGGGTGGCATCCGTACCGAGCTTACAGCACGTCATGTCCTACACATTGAGTAGACACAACAGCTATTTACTGTAAATCGTAATATTTTATGATTTATAACATTCCTTTATCGTTATAATTTATTTTTTTTATGTAAAAGTTCCGCAAAAACCCGGGAAACAGTAAAAATCCGCTCTATATTTTTTCCATTAATTTCTTTTTAAAAACCCGTGATGCACCGAGTCTGCGAAAGGTGAACTGCGAAGTGGTGAGGGAATACTGTACTGTTTAATTGTTGACAATTCCTCTAGTCGAATGCACTTACATTTTTTTCATGGTGTAAAAGTTCAACTATTCGTTAAATCCTTGTGTGTTTAGTCTGTTTCAATGTTTAGAGGTTAAATACATGTGCTAATCAAAAGAACAAAAATTCTAAATTGTACAGTATAAGAGCAGATTTATGCAAACACAGGGTTGATTGTAAATCGCTCCAGCTCCAGCTATTCACCAGCACACATTTTACATTATGCAGTATAACAGCATGCCTAATGAATAAGCTCTAATCATTTACCAAAAGGCATGTTTTGTACAGCACAGTTTTCAGATTGTTGCAGCTTTGTTATAAAATTAGCAGTATTAATAGATATTGTGCAAAAGTTTGTGTTGTGAATTGGTGTTTCACTGAATGTAATTCACTGAACTGTATTCACAATGCTCACCAGCTGCATGTTATTAGCGTTATGACAGAAGCTGTACACTTGCTTTGATGACAGTGAGCCTTATGACCTGCCATTTGAATTTCCATTACAGCTCTATTCTTCTCCATATCAAACCAAACTGAATAAAAGATGGCCACAGTAGTGGTGCATGCTTAATACAGAGAATGCACTGTCTGCTTCACTGGCTCTATTACCAGTGCGCACAGTTGCCACATGAAGTCCATAATGAGACTTGGACACATATGATTAGTTAGGTCTATAGATCAAGGTCTAGCTTCATACAGGGCACGAGAGAACCCACAAGAGACAGACTGAGAAAGAGGATGGTTTCCTGATGGATTTCAGTGGACGAAACCAAAGATGGATGAGAGCATCCTTTCCATCTCCATCCACCCCCGGGTTCAACAATTTCATTATGAACCTTTCTGAAGCTCCTCTAAACACCCACCTGAATTCACCCTAGCAGTTTAACCCATTCCGAGTCGTCACATTTTTAAATGGGTCCTATGCATTTGTGATATTTAGTAAATAAACCCTATTTTCCACCATATTACCATATCAAATGTGTGAGTATTAAAACACATAATGATTAGCAGCTCTTTTTATATATTGAGGAATAGGGGCACTGATGCAGTCAAGTTACAATGTCAAACTCCTATTATCCTAAACCAGTGGTTCCCAACCTGTTTTTCTTGGATCCTCTCCTATAAGTATGAAATAAACTTCCCCCAGTCAGCATACACACAGACCAAAAGAATAAAGCAATTAATTGCAAATATTTATTGACAAAAATTACCATAAATTATATACATTTTTTCCTTTTACTTGTGTTTATTTTATAGCTTTTTTTACCCTTTTTATATTGGCTCCTTTTCTCTTTTCAAGACAGCTAAATTATTATTATTATTATTGTTATTATTATTATTATTATTATTATTATAATTCTTCTTCTTCTTCTTCTTCTTCTTCTTCTTCTTCTTCTTCTTCTTCTTATTATTATTATTATTATTATTATACTTCTTCTTATTATTATTATTATTATTCTTATTATTCTTATTATTATTGCATATGGGGTATTTAAATCCCCTAACATGCTAACCCAACCACTAACTTGACACTCTATAATAAACTGTAAAATCTATATATAATCTCTCCCCTTTTTGCTGGAACTAAGAGGTTTTAGATGATAAAGAATATGTTTGCTTAGGGTGCTGTTAGAGACATGACACTCAGGAGATAGCATGCAATCAGGAGGACCACTGCAAGTGCGTTTTTGAATAAACAAGAAGCAGATAGGGATTGCCCTTAAGAAATAGTGAAAATAGAGCTCCTGTTATCTGAATATTTGTTTTCCAGAGAATTTCCTGGAATGAGGGTTTGACTGTTTCCATATGTAACCCACATGTAATAAAATCTCATGAAATGAAATTCAACCACGTAATCAAGCTAAACTTCTCATACAAAGCAAAACAAACAAATAAAAACAGGCTTACAAAGACATCATGATTTCAGGTTTTGTATATAAACAAATAACACCTCGATGCTAAGCAGGGTCTGGTAGACATCCAGTGTCTTTAGTAGTTAAGAACACAGACATAGCATGCGAAAACCATGTCTTTGCAATTGAGCTCACTAAATAGACATTTGGAAGAACTAAGAAGGGCATTGAGGACTAGAATCTTACTATATGTATGTGCTATATTTTTGTGTCCAGAGGTTTTGGATGCACAGCCCCTGGTATAAATCATGGAATCACCACTCTTGGAGGAATATCTTATTTAATTTTGTAGAAAAATTAATCATACCACACAACTTTTTTAAAATTCCAACCATTCCATATTTTTTTTCATAAAAACACAATTGTGACTGACTACAGCATTTATATATTTTTTTGTTTTTTTTTTGTTTTCTTAATATCAAAAGGCTGGATTTTTTTACGTACATTATTTTAGTATACAATTAAAAGATCTTCCTCCAAGAGTGGTGATTCCATAAGTTTTGCCAGGGGTTGTACTCCTTAAGCACATGATCTGAAGTAACAGTAACATGTAAAACTGGTTTTATATAAACAATTCATTTTCATTTACAAAATGCAAAAAACATGTCATTTAAATGGTATTGTACAACATCTAATGGAAAGAAAAGCTCACTATCTATCTCTGTCCACCAGTTTTGATTCCTTTCACCTTTCTTGAAACCTGAGCAATGATTGATGAGGTGTAATTGTAGGTTTTTATGCCTGTATGGTTTAGGAGAGATCTCAGAGCCTAAATAATGAGCTGTGTGATTGAAAAGCACGTTTTGCAGTGTAACCACTTCCTGGCACTGTGTCTGCAGCTGTATATGTGTGAGTGCATGCCTCAATCTGATTGAAACTGTAATTTCCCCCTTTGCAGAAAAAGTCCATTGTCTTACCCATAATCCCTACTTGTCCCTAATGAGATAAAGGTTTTATTAGATATCTGGAATCCCTATTCAGAGATTTCCAATGTGATCAGGATTATGGGAAAGAATTGATTGCTATATGGCTGCTTCTTAGTGATTTGACTATGTAATGTTTACAGACTCATAGATGCTTATCTTTAACAATCTCTGAATGTCTTCAGCTTCTGTTCTTCTCCCAGCCACCCAGTGTTTATATAGATTCCGACATGATATATATGGTGTTCATGCTGATGCACAGATCTGAAACTATTCCCTCAAACATCTCCTTTACCCATTATGTTTAGAAAGTGGTTTAATACAGACAACAAAACACATTCATTTTCAATCCAGATTTTAATTAGCCATTTGTAATCAACTGTCCTTTTGTCTTGCATTTCCTCTAATGTCACTCCTGTAACGTTTATCCAGTTAGCTGTCAGCCTTTAGACCCGGACTGTCTCTGGTTGATAAGAACACAAACCAAGTATGTCACACTCTTTGCATTTAAGCTCACTAATTAGCCACTTGGCCATGGAAACACAATTGCTAAGGAGAGTAATGGGAGTCATGGGTATAGGGTAAGAATGCGTAATGTGATGGGTGTATTTCTTAAGCTGTACATGTAATTCTGTATTTCTTAAATAGGGAAAATAGTCACACCCCAGCCACACTTGTAAAGAAGAGCCTTATGTCAGTGAGTGCCTCCAAACACTTTATCTAGTACATTTGGGGAATGCAATTAAAGAGCTAAATTCTTCGCCAGCTATACATTTTGCCAAATCCACAATGGCCAACAAGCTTTAATTCCTCTCACCCCCCACCCAGCCACACCAGTGGAGAAGAGCCTTATGCAATTGAGTTGCTTCATACACCAATGGTACTAGACAAAGTAAATTTTTGACCAGCTTATACCGTTATACATGTAACGGTAACGGTCAAATGGTATATAAAAATCATTGTGATTACAAACATGAACAAATAAGGTTAGCTATAAACACGAGGTTAACCCTATAAAATTCAAGGAGTAATTGATTGTTTGTCTGCCACTGATGTGAAAGAATATGTAAACATAACTGAGACTGGAAGCAGATGTGAGAAGACAGGCGGCTGATAAGGGTCTTGATTAAGGCCCCAGCAGAAGCAGTTTCGAAGAGTTTGGTTTTGAACACTCGCCCTTTAGGTCAATAGTCCAGTAAGTTTACCCATAGAGCCACCACTTCTCCTGGGAAAAATCCTGAGGATTAATTTTGGGTTTAATTTACCTGAAATGTTGGACTTGGATGACAGTTTATAATCTAACTGAATATTATTTTATGTTAGTGCATGTGATATTGAGTGACACAAAACACATCAAACACATCAATTGGTCACCAGGACAGTCTATAGACACCCTCACCACCCCAACCATTAAATGAGTCAAGTCATATTTATTTATATAGCACTTTTTACAATGGATTATTGTCTCAAAGCAGCTTTATAACATTGTTATCTTAAAAGGCCAATCCCAAATTGAGCAAGCCAATGGCTTCAGAGTGCTAATGAGTGCAAGCTGGTACCTGTTACTTGGCATGTCCTCTGAAAACAGCTTTGAATTTTATGGCAAAGAAGGTTGGAGGAGAAACCACAGCCCAATTTTGATACACTTCCTCCAGTCCTGGTATTGGCATAGTGCACATAGACACTTACACTGCATTTGTGCAGTAGAAGCACGTTTGAGGAAAGTCTTGTTTGTGCAAATATTCCCTCGTCAGTTTCAACCACTATAAATAACAATTTCTACGGAGACCCTATGGCATATAGGTGACACCAATCCCTATTGTGTGTTCCCTGTTTACAGAGTCTGAGCCACTGGAAGCATTTTATTGTCTGCTCCCAGATTGTGAAGAGCATTTTTGCTGACTGAAAAACCACTGACCTCTATTTAATTTGTCACCCAGGTTTAATTACTACAATAAAACTATAAGTAGCAATCCAAATAATGACTGGAGTAAGGAGAGCTTCTATATGTATTTATCACATTTACGTTGTAATGTATTGCCTCATACATATGCAGGTCTCTTCCTTTTGCATGTCTGAGCTTTCTCTCTCTACTGCTGCCTTTGGCTGTTTCTTTGGGGTCTAGACAACCTTATTTGGGAATTTGGCGTGCAACAATGTCCATCTTACATCTAGGCATTTAGCCAATGCCCTTATCCAGAGCGAGGCACAACGGATACAATCTTAGCAATTACAACCGTTACAATCCAAGCAATTGTGAATTAAGGGTCTTGCTTAAGGGCACAACAGTTTTGGATTTGAACACTGGACCTTCTTTTCCACATTCTAGTACCTTAAATGCTTGGCTAGCAAAAAGTTTAGAGTCTTTTTGGAATGGTAGCAGCATAAATCACTTTTTTGTAAAGGAGGCAGGGTGAAAGGGCTAAGATTTGATAAAGCTCACAAAGATTAAAATGATGATCAGTGGAAAAGAGTATTATGGAGAGACAAATCTAGGTTTGAAAATGTTGTGACAAATCATCGACGGTGTATATGGGCATCATACAATTGCTAAAACGACCAGTCAAATGTTAGCCCAAGACATTTTCAAGCCAACACAAACATATGAGGATAATCATGAGCAAAAGGTTATACCTACAAAAATTCAAGGAGTAATTGGTTGTTTGTCTGTTGTTCCCGATGGGCATTGATGTGAATGAATGGGTAGACGTAACTGAGAAAGGCAGCAGATGTGAGAAGGCAAGCTGCTGATAAGAGCCTTCACTCTAAGCTCAGCTTACCACTCACACACAGGCAGAATGAATTTCATTTCTGAAAGCAGGCTGATATTATTAATATCAACGGCCTTAGAAATATGCAAAGAAAATGAGATCTTTTTCCACGGTGCCACTTTGAACATAACAGGACCCTTTTGCAATATATTTAAAAGTAATATCAGGCACTATTTTTAGGTCAGCGCATTTTAGTGCTGCACTGAAAAGCTTGAGGTCACTTTAGGGGAACGCAGTGATATATGATTGCTTTATAAAATGGTGTGACTGGGTGATTATGGGCTTATTGAATGCAGTTTGCAACTCTGTTGGCTGTACCCCAAATGTAAATATGCTTACTGCTTAGTAGAATTATATTTACATTGTAGTTCTGACTCCTAAAGTGTATATAATTTGCAACAGTCAAGAACTAAGGGTAATCCTTATGAGCCACATCATAATAAATTATAATATCCATCCCCAGTTCCTGTGGCTGAGATTCCTATAATGTCCATCGAGTGACAGAAAAGCTGTGACTAAAAAAACTTATTGGTTAAATAAAAAACATAATGTTCAGAAAATAGGTGAAACCTTTACTGTTATGTATCGACATGGCCCTCTGGCCCTCTCTCAGCCCACAACTCAGTGATGTGCAGCCTCCAGGCTCACTGGCCCCTCCATTAGCAGCTTAGTTCCGGTCCACAAACTTGTGTTATTCTGGTATAGCTTCATGCAGGGCAGGGATGTAATTCCAAACAGAGCTCAGCATATTTATTAGACCGGAAATATTTCCTGCTCTACTCTGTGCTGTGGGCACAGCCAGATGTCATTCTGTTTTCTGTTTGCCTTTGTGTTGAGTCTGATTCTCACTGAGCCCAATGTCACTGTTTATGCAGTTATTTAAATATGCAAGAGCTCCCGTTTAAAAGAGACTGGGCTGAAGCACCGCCTTGTAAGGTAGGAGGAAAGTATATATAACACCTGAACATCCTTATGTACTGTACTTGATAAATAGCTTATTCCAAAACAGTGATAAAACAGTGTTATGTATGTTTGTGTGTGTGTGTGTGTGTGTGTGTGTGTGTGTGTGTGTGTGTGTGTGTGTGTGTGTGTGTGTGTGTGT
>JAVSBV010154504.1:0-15038 GCA_033117975.1 Parotocinclus spilosoma
ACACAAAATTGTCTAGGTGACCCCAAACTTTTGAACGGTAGTGTATATATTAGTTTTTGGTATTTCTTGTATCCGCCTCAGTACTAATGGTTGAAAAAAAAAATAATAATAATAAAAATAAAATAAAGCATTTCTTTTTTAGCTTTTTCCACCCTCCAGTGGAGAGCCAACAGTATTGTTCTGTACATTAAATTGTTTTCCAGATTCACTTTAATTAAATTGTAGATTAAATAAATTTTATTTTTAAATAAAAATCTATTTTTATTTATTCCCCCTTCCTTGTATTGATTCCACATAGTCCTCAAGAAATTGAAAAGTGCTGAAAAATTAAGATTTTTTTTCTTCTTCAGTAGATTCTTAAGTAGGGCCATCCGAGGAACCAGCAATTAAAAAAGTCTGTCCTAACTGATTAAATGTATTGTTGCTTTCAATAGAGTTACTGGACATTTTAACTTTTGATTTGTACATAAACGATGCACAGAAAGAAAATGGCTTAAGAAGCAGCACAGGAACATGCCTAGTAAGTCTTTAGTTTAGTCTGGACTTACTCTGTGTTGCCTGTGATCTCCTCTTGAATCTGGCGAGACTGCAGGATTCCCTCCCGTTTCTGACAGTCAGAAAAAAACATTACTGTACTTAATTAAGTACTGTGATTAGACAAGAAACAGTTGTTCAGTTCTAGTTCTAGTGCTTCTATAAATCTGCGACTCTGTGAGTGATGCAGCGTCAAAACGTGAATAATTACCTAAATACAAGCTAATAAATCACCTATAGCCAGCTCAAGAATTATTGGCACCAATGGTGAAATAGTTGGTGGTTCATTAGACTGTCACACTGAATATACTGCACTTTGCAAAAGTCTTAGGCCACCAATACATTTGTTGTTTCAGCGATGATAAACCATAAATCATTATTTCTCTGTCTCTTTATTAGAATGCATGGAGAAATTTGTATGCAATATTAAAAAACAGAAAAAAAGACCCGAATATTTTGGAGGCAGTATGGGATTGGTTGGATAGAGAAAAAAATCTAATCTAAGGCCAGACTTTTTTAATTGCTTGTTCCTCGGATGTCCCTACTTAAGAATCTACTAAAAAAAATATATATATATCTTTTTATTTCAACCATTGGTGCTGTGGTGGATCCGAGAAACAAGCAATAAAAAAAAGTCTGGCCTAAAGACCAAAAGCGCTGAAAGAAGTCTTGTAAAATTTAATACAATATTAACGTAGAAAACGTTAGGACAGTCACCTCAAAGGGTTCAAGATGTGCCAAGAAAAATCCCCCAATGTAAACGCTGAATTTGTCTTTACATTTTGTGTAGACAGTTCCTGCATGTTCTGTTCTTAATAAAGAGGCTGAGAAATAATGACATCTAAATGGTGCCAAAATACCTTTGCACAGAAACGAGCATGAGAAATATGAAATTTAATGAATGTAGCGTTTAAAGATGTTACAAAAAAAGTGTGTGCTCTGGTGGTGCAGCACTGATTGTAGCCCACCGCTGTGGAGACCTTAATCCATTTTGACCTCCCACCAGTCAAAAGTATTTGTTTTTTTTGACGGTTCAACGGCAGAGCTTTACAGGGTCACTGTTGCAGTGAAAGGGGACTTGAACTTGAGTTTGTTTGTTTGTTTTTTAACTATCACTATAACTTTAACTAATCAGCATCAGTAAATATTTCAGCCACACACACACACACACACACACACACACACACACGGCTATATCGATACACAAGGTTACATTAGGACTAGTCATATATACACACTCAAGTCAAAGTCAGTTTTAAAGTAATCAATTAACCTAACACACATGTCTTTGGACTGTGGGAGGAAACCGGAGTACCCGGAGTAAACCCACACAGACATGGGAAGTACATGCAGACTAAACACAGAAAGGACCTAACCTAAGCTGCCCCTAAACTAAAGCAGAACATTTTTTAATAGAAAGTTACAGTTTGCAGGCTGTTTTTGATCTATGCATTGTCTTCACAAGTACATGTTCATAGGGATTTTTTGTTGACTACTAGTGTTGAACCTCACACCAGTTGACCACAACTAAACAACAATAAAGTCATTGTCATGGCCAAGTAAAGCACAGCTTATTTTTCTTGCATATGTATGTTTTAGGACTAGGATTATGTATAAGACTATGGCTATAGGTTTTAAAGAAATGTCCCAGAGAGTCACTATTCATGATCTTCTGCAGTGCTTTGGTACATCTTGTTATTATTTGGACTCTTTCTCCCTAATAACGTTTGACATGCACAGTGTTGTATATGAGCATAGCTGTCTAGCCCTTGGGCTAGGGCATGATGAAATTGATGGAGATGCTGGAGAGGCTGGAGGTTACCAGCAGGCAGCATTCTTGGTACCTTACACTGGAAACAATCTGTGCAGAATATGTATATGTCCACTGCCATGGTTTCTTACTTTTAATTGCAGAATAGGAACTAAAATTTCGGTAATATCTGTGCAGAGCATGGTGAGGTGTGAGCCCAAGTGATGAGGTGGTTTTTAGAGAGACTGGTCACTTGCACTGGGTTTGTCTAAGGGTGAAGCCTAGGTCAGAGTCCTACTTAATGGAATGGGCAAAATAGATTCAAGACAGGATGGGCTTTGAAGGATTGGCTTGGATGTTCTTAGTAGTATTAGAGTGGGACAGGGAATCTGCTTTGAGGTACTTGGACCCAGGGTGACAGCAAATTGTGATTTTTACCTGACGAACAATAGGGAACTCTAGGCCTGTGCATGTTTAGTGTGTTTTGAAGTCTGTCGTTACTGAGTGTAGACAAGCAAGTTTGATGGCTGGTTCATAATGATGCCTGGCCCTACAGTGGGTCCATACGCTGCTGTGACGTGGGGTGGAGATGATAGATGTTCCATGGGGAGATTCCACTTAGCTAGGCTGACATTGAGGAAGTTCCTCTCAGCGACGAGTTGATGAGGGCTGAAATATGAAAGGTCACATGAGCAGTATGTAAGAGTATGGGTAGTTTCCCACACTCCCTTTAGATGATAGTGATGGTGCCCTTAGACACCAGGAACTAGGTTTGTGCTGGTATGGGCTGGGACAAAAAGAGCAGGCCGCCAGATGTTGACCAGAGGCACAGTAGAAGCACAGCCCCTCCATGTAGCATGCTTATTTCAGGTCAGTGGTCTGGGAGGCATTGACCTGCATGGGAACCACTTCTTGGGAACTGGTTGGTTGTGGTGCACTTAACGGGTTAGTAAACAAAGATTTTCTGTTCTATCATAATCTAACTCAACATAGATGGTGTTAGTGTTTCAACTGCCCACACAGCATATACAACCCCAATAGTTTTTTTGCAAATATTCACTCATTTGTAATTTGATGCAGCACGTTTCAAAGAGGTTGGGACGGGGGCAACAAAAGACTGGGAAAGTCGAGGAATGCTCTAAAAACACCTGTTTTACAGGGGAGTGTCGTGTTTCGGTATAAGTCAAGTTTATTTGTCACATATACATTATTATACAGTGAAATTGGAACCATCATTCGTGGGCAGCACTCACTTAAATAAAGGGAGCATCCCAGAAAGGCTCAATTGTTCACAAGCAAGGATGGGGTGAGGTTTAACACTTGCATGAGCATAAAGTCAAACAGTTTAGGAACAACGTTTCTCATTGTGTAATTGCAAGGAATTTAGGGATTTCATCATCTATAGTCCATAATATCATCAAAATATTCAGAGAATCTGGAGAAATCTCAGCAAAACAATGCCAAACCACGTGTAACAACAGTGTGGCTTTGTAGTAAAAGAGTGCAGAAATTAGACTGGCCTGCCTGCAGTCCAGACCTGTCTCCCATTGAAATTGTGATGCACAAAGTATGACAATGGAGACCCCGGACTGTTAAGTTAAAGTACATCAGGCCAGGCAAAAATGGGAAAGGATTCCACCCACAAAGCTTCAACAATTAGTGTCCTCAGTTCCCAAATGCTTATTGAGTGTTGTTAAAAGGAAATGTGATGTAACACAGTGGTAAACATGTTCCCATCTTTTGGATGGGCAGGCATCAAAGTGAAATTAGATTCACATGAGTGAATATTTGCAAAAAACAATGAAGTTGATTTATTTGAACATTAAATATCTTGAATTTGTAGTGTAGAGGATTGAATATAGGTTGAAAAGGAGTTGCAAATCATCGTATTCTATCTTTATTTATGTTTTACACAATGTCCCAACTTCATTGAAATTAGGCTTGTAATCTTGGTGTCATTTTTGGCAAGCAATAACATGAATACATTATTTACTGAACATAGAAACTGCTCAGATGTGTCAAATTGTTGTTAGTCTCAGAGTTGCATAAGATTCTGGTCTGTATGGTAAAGATTACCTTGCCAGCAGCTGCTGTGAGATGAAGTTAGCAACCAAAGCAGTGAATGTTGCCGATGGCTTCCAGCTCTGGTGTAATGACAATGGTAGAGGCAGGCCTCTTCAGAGCAGTGATGTTGGATGATGGCATCTTTTCAACACATCACAATGCAGTATTACTGACAGCAATCATCTCACACCCTGCCATAGATTGACATCATTAGATGACTAGATGACAGCATGACAGCAACAGCACTCTATTAAAGCAAAATGGCTGCTTGGCACAGTGACACCTCAGTGGCTTTTTGCTACACCACAGGCTGAGGCAGTAGCCCTGTTCAGTGTAGTTAGGACAGCAGTGCATAACATCTACATCCCAGAGGCATTCACACTTGACAGCAGACCATTCCAGAATACTGTGCTTGGATGATGGCACTTGGCAGCAGGCTTGGGTCAGTGCATTTTCCACTGGTGATGCCTGGCTGTAAGGGTGGCATGGACAGCATGGAGGCAGCGAGATTACATTTAGTAGCGGATATTAGAGTGTGTGCTCTGTGCTGCATTGATGACAGTCTAGGGAAGTGTCTCAAGGTTGGAAGGCAATTTGGCAGGCAGATGGCATTGGGGATGGCTACACTGCTCAAAAAGGGGGATATTTCACAAAATGTTCACTAAATATTTCTAATAACATATGCCCTGATTTTTATAGTAGGGGTGTGTGATATTGACAAAAAAATGATCTCAGTCTTACATTGCATTGGCACGCTCTTGTTAATGGGATATTAATTGTTGCTTACTTCAGTGGAAATAACACTGAATAAAATTTAAATGTATATAGTTTTAAAAAATGTACTTAAAAGTAAAATCTTCACCTTTTGTCACATGAATTGATTATGGTCAAGCAGAACAACCACGCCATACATGTCCTAATCTTTATATTCTGGGTGGTGGTTAGTTTAACAATTGTGAGCTATCTTTTATTGAAGGCAACATATTTCCAATCTAGATTGCCTTTTGTCTTTAGAGTTACATATATTTTTTTAAAGCTAACCACCTTCATGCAAGTGAGCATGAGTGAGCAATGAAATCTAACAATGTAGACTACATGGATGGTGGTGTCTGTATTTTATCTTCTGGCACTTCATGCACTCAGACGTAGAAGTACACATGTTCTCAAGTAAAAATACTACAGTGGAACCTCGGTTAACAACCACAATCCATTCCGAAAAGGTGGTTGCTATCAGAAATGTTCGCTATGCTAAACAATTTTACACATAAGAAATAAAGAAAATCGAAATAATTGGTTCCCAGCCCCTGTTGACTCGCTAATATATGAAAGTTACAGGCTATATAGGTATGTTTTTTTTTAATGAGAACAGTTATTATACAGATAGAGTTAAATAAACATGAAAACATTTTTAAAAGCATTTAAACACAAGAACATATTTAGTAAACATAAGAAAATTTACCGTTTTGACTGCGATATGATGTCGTGAGTGGATGGAGGTGTGGGGTGGAATTACATAGAACATAGGCTTAGAACATGATTGAGTGCTATATTATTAAAATAAAGCACACAAATCACTAAATAAGAAGGCTGCGTAAAGATAAAGATGGCGAACAACAGATCGTAACTGTATTTTAATAAACCTAATAATTAAATGTCTCTATATGGTGGGAAAGTGAATCGGCGATAGTAGCATTTGACTCGTTTCTATTGAACAGGAGTTCAGAATCACAAAGTCCATACCTTTAAAACTTTGGATATGTCAATCTATTTATTAAAGCAGCAGCAGATATTCCATACATCAGCAGCAGATAATCCATACATCAGCAGCAATAGTGGATATTGAGTATTACTTTAGACATTCAAACCTCCCGCTTGCATAAACACACTCCAATAGCATTCATACGTACAGAATACGGTCAAAATACTGTTGACTTCCTCGTCTACCACTTCCCCACCTTACCTGGTTTCTTAGAGTCACCTTTAAACCTTTCAGCGCCCGACGTGGTAAGTGATCATAAATGCAGCAAAACATAATTGGCTCCTACAGTAACTGTGTCTCGAGCTCAAATTATGCTTGGTCTGAGATGCTGGTCAGGTGTAGGGGACGTAGCTGTTCGCTATCCGAAATTGTGTTCGTTATCTGGGGCAAATTTTTAGCCAATTTTTGGCCGTTATCCGAATTGTTCACTATCGAAGGCGTTTGTTAACCGAGGTTCCACTGTACTAATCTGTGTACTCTACTCTACTACTAAAATGTATGGTTTATATAGATTTATTTTTAAGTACAAACATACTACTTAAAGTAAAAAATAACACATGGTTCTTAAAAAAAAAAACCTTGTTAACTCAGTTTTTGGAAGAGGATGTGTTTTATTAAGACTGAGATCCATGATAATGAGGCTACATGACGGTTTGTCTCTACAAAAAGTACTAAATGCCAATCATTCTCAAAATCATTTAAGTAAGGGTTACTTAATTTAAAAATTACTTATTAAAATATAGCAATATTATATATGTTTGTTACAATTAACTTGTGTGTAGAATGCATTATGGTCAACATTAAAAAGTTTTAAGAATAATTTATTAGTTTTATACTTTCAGGACCATGACGCAGTGAATATGTAAAGTCTTAAGACGCGTTTTTGAGTGTTAAATGGCTTCAATCAGCAGTTTCTACATTGTAGACAATGTGTATCCCACAGCCTATTTCATAGTATTTCTACCTAAGGGTTTGGTGTATCAGATGAGGGGGTGCTCGAAGGTCAGTCTTGTTAATGAATACCTAATCAGTATAATACTGTCCAAAGTTAGTTTTTGAAATCGGCAGTGCTTGCCTTGGATTCAGTAAGGGTGTTTAATTGACCATCTTTCTGCTCAGAGACTAACTTGGTTTATATTTAACCTTGCTGGACCTGTTGGGGTTTTACCTTGTGTGCCGAGATTCTCCTGTCTGATATATTGACGTGTTTTCCTTTTGAATGTATATTTTAGCTGTATGCAGATTGTGTATTATTGATGTGCTACACTGATCTGTCCTAGCTTTGACCTAGATGGCATATGGTGCATGCATCCACAAACACCTGTGCCATGACCTCAGGCTATCTCTTAGGACTGTGTACACTTCATCGGAGAGTCTACAATGAATTGGCTGGAATTTATGTTTATGTTTTTCTTTAAGATATATACCACATAGTAGATTTGGCACAGGTTTTATACCTGCTGCCCTGCCTGATGTAACCTCATTTATCTCAGTGGCCGAATTAAACCCAGGTCCGTTGACACTGCCGTTTCCAGCAGCTGGCTTTACCCTCTGAGCCACCAAGGCTGCTTCCTTTGTACATGAAATATGCTGTAATTAAATTTAAGCAGTCTGAGGGTAAACTGTTGGATTTGTGGAGGCAGGTAACCTAGTGTTTTATTTCTAATTGATGCAACAATGTCTTGCTGGGGTTAATTTAAGGTTTGAGCTTAGTTTTTTGAAGGTGCAAATCACTGCGTAGGCATTATTTTCTCATTGTGTGTATGACTGTACTATCAGTCATGCAGCATGATCTGAAATCCACTCAGAATCTTACATATGGGTGAGTACTTTAAATCTAGAGGAGTTGTTATGACAGACACTTTTGTCTTTAGCGTTGAGCTTGTATTGTGCTAGTACTCTGCATGATGCCAGAATTCTGTCATAAGACGGCATGTTTAAAAAACATCTGACATCTTTAACATTTTGAATTCGCTTTTTACCATCTGTGAGTCTGGTGCTTTTCCAACAGCCCTCACTTTGTGGCCTACAAATAACACCTCTGACTGTGTGAATGAATATTTCTTGTTCAGGGTCAGGCTTCCTGCAGTGGTGAGAAGATTGCTGTGAAAAGCTCATTTGTATCGCTTGGCCATGCTTTATGAGTCTCGTGTACAAACATATCAATCGTGTGACATGTGGCCCCAACAAGTTCATCTAGTTGATGAGACATATGTACCTCTGTAAACGCTCTGGTTTAAATTAAACGAAAACATTTAAGATGTCAAAAGCAGACAAATGTTATTAAAAAGAAAATACTCTTATTGTTGAATTATTTTTTTAAAACATGTTCCAAACATTCACTTGGACCAGAGACTGATGTACTTAACGAACCTCTATACACCACCTTTTTCTCTAAAATTGCTGAAAATGGTAGCATTTTGCTGTCAAAGTCTTTATAATCTACAGTTAGATGCCACATTCCTGAAAATAAACTATTCAGATGTGTGTCAGAACAAAGCCTTTTCTTTTGTCTACCACAAACTTAAGCAACTGAGTTTACAAGGAGCTGTTGGAAATTTGACAGGGGGCAGGTACTATGGTTAGACCAAAGGTGGATATTGCCTAAAATGAAGCATGGCTATAAAAAAGAACGCCCAATTTACATTGCCAAGGATCCGTAATGTAGAACTGTGATTCTGTCTTGCAGTGTTTTTAGATTTCCTGATCTTACCACGCAGCATAGAGACGGTTTGTGCTTTTACACTGTCAAAGAAATTATTTCAGTGTGTTGTGATTTCTATTATTTTCAGTGTGAAATTAGGCTAAAGAACCCACAAAATTCTAATTTCCATGACCCCACAGGATCACAACAGATCAAGTACTATTTGAGTAGGGGATCATTCGTAGTTCTGTTGGTGGTGTCTTGGTGTATGTTGGTATGAGTGGATCAGACACAGCAGTGCTGCTGGAGTTTTTAAACACATCATCATTACTGCTGAACTGAAAATACTCCACTGTGCACTTTATTAGACACGTCTACCTTATTGCTCTACCTTGTAGATGTAAAGTCAGTTCAGCAGTGATGACAACATAATAACACAACACCAACACATCAGTATCACTGCGGCACTGAGAATGATCCACCACCCAAACAGGACCTAATCTGTGGCAGTTCTTTTATTATTTGTCAGTGTCCTCATGTATTTGGCAGCAGTCGTTATGGTGAATCTTTTATCTTTGAACCTTTTTTTTAACCTTCAATGTTTCTTCTAATAAGTATATGTCATGGCTACATTTAGCAATGTTGGGATATCCTTATTTTCACTTTTGCAATACATGATATTATTTTATACCAGATGACATACAAACAGACAAATATACTGTGTAGATGTATGAAACAACCAGTAATGTTTTTGTTATTCTGTATATTTATCTACAAAAAAACATGCCACAATCCACCATGCTTTACAACAAATAAACTGAGGTGCCTTTGTGACCTGAATGTAATTTCCCACAGGACACTTGAAGCACACTGGTTCCAGTCTACTGACAAGTTCTTGTGTTTTCGTTTAGAAACAGTGAACTGTAAAATAATGATTAAAATGCTGAGAACAGGTGCGGGGTTTAAGCTTTTGATATCAGAGTACATACAGCATGTATTTGTCATTATCTTATGCTGCAGAGTTCAATATGGATCAGTCACTCTTGGTTATTCAACATCTCACGTTTTTTGTTTTCTCTTTTTGCATATGAAAACCCATAATTGCAGGCCTTTGTGTTAGCAAATTGATGGAAATTTGCAACATTTCTTTTGTAAAGCAGATCTGTCATCTTTCTGCAACCTTATTTGGTTATAATTGCGGGAGGAAAACATTAGCATGAAGACCAAGGCACAGCTCTTACCTTTTTAGGTAAATCAGATCAGTGAATGCTTCTTCCACCAAAAGCTAGATAAGACTGAACATTTTATTCTATTTTAAAAGAGAAAACCATTAATTACTAAGGCTATTACATATCAGCACCATTATTTGTTTTTGGTAAGTACTAAAAATAATGGTATAATGGTATTAAACATGATTTGCACAGTTTACATGGTCAAACCCTATCAATCATGTACCTGGTTTGGATAATACATATTTTTAAAACCATAGTCCAGGAAAGAACGTTACATACTTGTGACAAGACCAGGTATCTAATCAGAGGTGGCCTGTAATCATGTACATATCTGCCTGCATTGTAATTGCATGACATTTCTGTCTGCTTGCTTTTTTGTCATTGAGTATGTAATTATGTGTCATTTGTATTGAGGACCTATGATCCATTATTACATATCTTACAGTGGTAAATGTATGTAATCCTTTTCCTTTCTGTATCTGATTTGGACCACCCCTCTTGTGCACCAATAATTGCAACTAAACATTTGCGGTAAGTAATTAGTCCTGAACATTGTCTTGAATATAGGACTGTAGTAGCCTGTCGGTTTAGGTACTGGACTATGGGCCAGAATGTCCAGGGTTCAAATCTCACCTCTGTCACAGTTGGGTCCCTAAACAAGACCCTTAACCCACAATTGCTTTGGATTGCAAGACTGTATTAATTGTACGTCGCTCTGGATAAGGGCTAAATGACATAAATGTAAATTATAAATGATTTTAGCCTACTTTTCTGTACTGAACTGCTTCAGCTCTGAGATGTTGGCTTGCATGAACTGCTTGTTTCAGGTACTTTAACAACATATTTATTGGATCAAGGTCAGGACAAAACAGTAACTCTGTTCTTCACTAACCATTCCTGGGTAGAACAACTTGTGCACTTAAAGTTATTGTCTTACTTCATGACCCATGTTATACTGACATTTAGTACAAAGAAAGAAGTCGTAATGTTTTCCATTTTAATTTGCTGATATAATTCAGAATTCATAGTGTCAGAGCAGCTTTACAATTTTTTTCATGTTCTATTATTCAGGGGTACTATTCTTATTTACAGAATTAAAAAGAAATGTAAAAAAAATGTTGCCACAATCCATAGGGGTGCTATTTAAAAGATACTGCTCACTTTATTACATTTAATCAAATTTCTATGATTGGTCAAACACAACAGTGGCAAGTAATCCTAGCTGGAACTTGTGAACACATGAATACTTCCGTGGATTTACAAGAAAATTGAAATTCATGTTCCAGACAAGATTAAAGGTGGTCCATGAATGGTCTAGACATAGTCTGCAATCAGGGTAACTTCTAAAATACTAATTACTTTTTCTCATAAACTCAAAGTCTATTTACGCTGAAATTTATTATTCTGCATTGTAGAATTACTATTTAAAAAGCATGGCTATCACCTCCCAAACATTTCCAGCAGGTATTTGACAGCTGTGAAATTAAGTCTTTAGTGCTTATTACTTGGTTTGAATTGTCCACTGGAGGTGTTTGTGCACTGGAGGGTAGTTGGATTCAGATGATTGTTTCTTGCAGCAAATTAACATTCATTTTCTGCAGACTTGGACGCTTTACATTTTGCTAACAAGTGACAGTTTAATTGGGAAGCCACCTGAACCAATAGAAGTATCAGCCCTTGTCATGTGAAGACCTAATGCCCAAGAAAAACATTAAAAATACCTCTTAGTTACCATTAAACTTTCAGCGCTGTCATCACTGTTTTGAGACCACCTACGAACCTCTTTTTGTTTATAGGAGAAATCACATTAAAGTTAATTAATGGCAGATTGCCACAGGAACAGTCACTCCTTTCTCAAAAGCTTGTATGCGTAATTGCATAAGAATGAGAAACAGGCTTTCTGATTTACCGAGCTGAAAATACAGATTTATCCTGTTACAATGGATGTGGTTGATATGCTTCATCGATCACATTCACTGTTTAAAAATTAGACATGTTGCTGGGTTTAATGCCAGAAAATAACAATACTCTTCTTATCCATTGGCTTATCCATATCCACTTGGACATCCACCTAGATAAGCTACAAACTTCCTCATGCCACCTACCTAGTTTAACCTAAATTAAAACCACCCAAATAAAGAGCATCCCACATGTATGTGTTAGCTTCACAAAGAACGTGCTTGTTATTTCCTAACACAAATCTGATCAGAATTTATTTTCACCACATAACTTGAACATATTGTTCCACTAGAAAATGCTGCACAGGTCAAAAATATCTTGTATGTCTATGTAAATTTTTCCCTTCACTTTAAACATTAGAATTGCTAAATCTGTCTTTTACCCGGACAATGCCAACTGCATTCTACATACTAACCAACTGCTTTTAACTTTGAGCAACTTCCCCGACCTTCTTCACCTTCCCCACCCACAACATTGGCTGCCAAAGCCTTTTATACCCTCTATAAAAGTAATAGTAGTAAACAGTAAACATCATTCTCCACACAGCACACTACTTCTATTCAGCCTCCTTCATGAAAAAAAAAAGTTCTTCACCATTTAGGCCACCCCCGGTTTTCAGAAATCCCTACACTTAGCCCCAATGCCAGTACATTACATTCACGCATGTGTAGATAACACCATTGCTCAAGAAACCTATGATAAACTCCTTATAATCAGAAGACTTTTATAAGACTTTTTTTAAGACTTGTCATTACACAAAATCTGCAATTGTGCAGACTGTATGGTTAAAAGTATTGGGACACGTTTTAATCATTGAATATCCCAGCTAAATAAAATGAAGCAAGTAGCTGTGTGGTCTGACTTTATAAACATTTGTAAAATAATGAGTCATTTCAAAGAGCTCACTAAATTTTAACATGGTACTGTAATACAGTGCCACTATTGCAACAACTGAGTTCATGAGATTTTGGAACTCGGGGTTCACAAAGTGCTGAGGCTAAAGTTCATATAAGTCACCAGTGCTCTGCTGAGTCAATAATGGCAGTGTTCCAAATCTCCTCTGGAGCAGAGGAAACATGTACTGTGAAGCGATAAATCAATCCATTTGGCAATTTGATGCATGAGTCTGGGATTCGCAGATGCCTAAGGAACTTTAACTGCCTGACTGCATTATGCCAACTGTAACTTTTGGTGGAGGATAGATAATGTTATTGGGTTGGCCTACGTCCCTTAGTTCAAGTGAAGTGAAATCTTAATGCTTCAGCATACCAAAGACATTAAGGACATTATCTTTAAACTGTTTTAGGAAGGCCATTTTCTGTGCCAGTATGACTGTGCTTGAGTACAAAAAGAAGGTCCATAAAAGCATGGTCGGATGAGTTTGATGTGGAAGAACTAGACTGGTCCACTCAGAGCCCTGACCTCAACCCTATCAAATGCCTTGGTCCAATCCAGGCCCTCCCAGCCAACATCTATGTCTGTTCTCACAATTTTTGGATGAACAGGCAAAAAAAATTCACAAACACTGTCAAACCTTTTAAAAAGCTAGAATAGTGGAATCTCTTATTAATTCAACAAATAAACCAGCTATAATTTAATGCCTATGGATTTTGAATGAGATGTCAAAAAAGGTGTAATTTGTAGGTGTCACATTACTTTTGTCCATATAGTTAACTTAGTTATGTTAGTATTGATAGTTGATAAACAACTACTTAAGATTTTACTAAACAACTCCTTGACTTAGACATTACAAAAACTTACATCTAAAAATAGGTTTACAGCATTTTGCTAAATTTGGTTAAACTTCGTAAGTAAATGCATGGCTTTACATTGCAGTTAATATGTGTGTTTAGTAGAGACATAAAAAAACATTGAATGTTGTTTAGCTCGATTGTACACATTGTTATGTTGAAGATAAGACCATGTTATGGATTATTAATGCAGAATCTAGGCAGTTCCAAAGAGGTGATTTGTGGTTGCTGAAGTTGATAAAATGGTGAAAACAGCAGCTTAGATCTTGACTTTTATAGCAGTCTAAACTTTATGTGCATTATTTTAAACAATAGTTTTAGTGCAGTAGATGGTATGTACTTTCTTAGTAAATGTCTGTGTTATCCTGTAAATGAACATAGCCCTATTGGGAGGGAACTCAGGAGAAGCACTAAGCAGAATACAGAACTTGCATTGCAGTTGCTGTTTGTATATTGATCTTTTTTATAAAATAGCTTTTTTCCATTATTTTGTGTGACCATACATTGCATAGTGTAACTGGCACTGTTAATTAATCTGGCAATTAATCCTGTGTGATCCCAAATCTGACATATGTTTGATTCCTTTTCTGTTTTGCATTTATGAGAGTGTTATTGCTTTTAAACACAAATATGTTAATTGCACATCATTTGCATATCTTTATCAAGTGCAGAGCTTGTGGCTGATTGCTAATTTTTGTTCCCACTTAACCTATACAGTAGTACTACTTAAGTACAGTAATGTGCCTTTTTTCATTCTATCCAGTGAGCATTGACAGCTATTTTCAGAGGTCCTAAGAAAATTCACAAACACGTTTTCAGACTATTGTAGATTCCTGTCCTTAAAAAACAAACTCACACCTGGTTCTAATTTCACCTTCAAGTGATTTGCTAATCCTAGATGTTCTCATTTATTTTGCCTCTGATAGATATGCATCATCAGCTCATTGTCCTCAGTAAATAATTTTTTACTTTTATCTACTTTTACTACTTGTCTCCTTATAAAGTGCACAACATAAACAAACGCTTTGGTGTAGATAGCATGAGACCTATGAGTTACTGAGACCTATGATCCAAATGCTGATTTAGCATTGCTTTGTATTTGTGCTACTACTCTTGGTATGAATAATTATAACTAATCTTCATCAATTAAAAACTGATCTTATTACACTAAACCTAAAAGAGACAACCAACATCAGGAGAACTTTTAAGTGTAATGAATTACAGTGCATCCGGAAAGTATTCACAGCGCTTTACTTTTTCCTTATTTAGTTACGTTACAGCCTTATTCCAAATTGTATTAAATTAATCTCTTTCCTCAAAATTCTACACAAAATACCCCATTATG
>JAVSBV010154523.1:0-15037 GCA_033117975.1 Parotocinclus spilosoma
AGAGAGAGAGAGAGAGAGAGAGAGAGAGAGAGAGAGAGAGAGAGAGAGAGAGAGAGAGAGAGAGAGAGAGTGAGAGATCCATAATGAGAGAGTGAGAGAGAAAGAGAGAGTGAGTGAGTGAGAGAGATAGAGTGAGAGAGAGAGAGAGACAAGAGGACAGCTGGCTGAGCTTAAGGTTGAGACACTTTAGAGTGGGTTATTCTGATCGTCTCATCTCCCAGACTGTAATTATGCATGGGTTTGATGTTACACAAGGGCACTGCTGTTCAGATTTAACTTATTGTCCAGAGGGGATGGCTGTGTCCTCCCCAAACTTTTTGCTTTACTTTTTAATGTGTTATTTTCTCTGACAGCAATGCTAGATCAGCTACGCTGTCTTCTCCATCACATTTCATGCACAGATACCATATTATCATAACACTTATCATTTTGGAGGTATAATCTAACACTTTGATGTCTGTGTTGTATGTACCATCTGATACAGAATATTATGGCACATCTGGCCAGGTTAGTGAACACAACCTCTACAGGGAACAAACCTGAATTTGACATAAATAAACAGAAGTGCAATTGTATTGTGCAATTTGTTTTGTAATCATTAATCATTTCAGTATAAAGAGGTTCACATACTGCATTTTCCAAACTGTCTAAAGATAGTAGAGGGTTGATACTTCATATGTCTGTGTCTGTGTGTCTGTGACTGTGTGTCTCTGTGTCTGTGTGTGTGTTGCTGGCTGGTGTCTGGAACTTTATAGAAGATCAGAAGTACCAGTGTTGGTTTAGTTCACTAAAACCTCACTTACCTATAAATGGAGTCCAGTAGCAGGTGGTTTTCATGTATATCCAACATGAAGTTGCAGTTTCATTCACTACCTCTTGGGAAACAAGTGATTACAATATCCTACAAATAAGTTGTGTTGTGTTGTATGCACTGTAGTGCAGTGAATGTTTTGGGTGTTGCACATCTCCATGAACTAGAGTAGTGCCTTTGTTTACTGTCTGTGCAGAGTTTGGCACATTCTCCACACATACACTTGGGTTTCCTTGCAACAAATGTACTGTCTGTTGCTCATTGTGATAAAGCACCCTTAAAGATGTTTGACTTCGGCATGAAAAACTTTGGGGTAGAGTGATATTTGGCCGGTCTCGTTAGCGTGCCCATCCTTCTCATCTCCTCTAAACAAACACACACACACACACGCACACACACACACACACACACACACACACACACACACACACACACACACACATCCCATACACAGATTAATCAAACTTTGAAAGCCTTCATTACTGTCCTCGTTGAGTAGTTCTCAGCTGTGTCAGTCTCCTTATGTTGAAATGGTGAAACAAATTAAATGTTGCTACTGTGTGGATGTAAAAATACACACAAATCACATGTTTCCTAATTTGTCCAGGAATATTATACTCCAGCACAAGAAATCTTAGAATTACAGTCTGAACAGCTGCATTTTAATCAGAGTTCACACCTGAGAAAGTAATGTTACTGACTGATTTCCCTTAAAAAATGCCCACTATTTGTTCATTATTGTTATTTTTATATGTAAAGTCCAGCAGATGTTCAGAAGATTTGGAGAACATTTTTATTTAATGTGTCTGGTAGCATCTTTTTGTATGGAGCTTTGATTGAATACTAAATGGACCTGACTTTTTCATCTCTCTATGTTCATGTACTTTTATTACTAACCATGTCAGGAACATGCTACTTTTCCAGTGTAAAACAAACCTGATCAGATCATACTGCCTTATTGGATCAATCGCTTTATTAATCCCTGTGGTAAACATAGCTTGTACAGTGACTGCACCCTTGACCCTGGCTTTTTAGGACTACACTCTTACCAACTCAGCTAACTAGTCACCACTTTTGGATCTCTTTATACTCTTTCATTGGTTTACTTTTTCTTCTTCATTTCTCTGAGGTTATCCTCCACAAAGCTACCATTGCTCAGTTAGAGCAAGCTAAGTATCAGCAGATCATGAGGATGTGCCCAATGAATTCTGGCCTAGGCTCTTAATCCCCTTGCAGTACTGACCTGGATAAGTGTGATGCCTCATAACTGGGGGTGAAGCTTTATTCTCCATGATTACTGTATGAATTTGAGAGGTTATATATTTTCTCATGATTTTACTCGTTCTGTGTCATTTCTGTTTGTCATTATTTTTCTGTATCTGATGTGCGTGCATGTAAATGTTTTATTTTTTGTAATAAGTAACTCTGTTCATTTATTGTCCTTTTTGCTGTTTCATATTTACATGTAAAATACCATTACAGAAA
Source organism: Parotocinclus spilosoma (assembly GCA_033117975.1). Taxonomy (NCBI): domain Eukaryota; kingdom Metazoa; phylum Chordata; class Actinopteri; order Siluriformes; family Loricariidae; genus Parotocinclus; species Parotocinclus spilosoma. The sequence continues at coordinate 2,297 of JAVSBV010154523.1, forward strand.
AGAATACTAATGAACATAATATGTGATGTAATTAAAATGATTGAAGTGTGAGGATCCAGCAGGTGGCGTGGGAGAGACTGCGCAGTGGAAAATGGCCCTAAGTTGCCAGATTGGTCACTTTATCACTAGTTCATACAATAATTACAATTGAACGTATATTATTATTATTAAGATTATTATTATTATTATTATTATTATTATTATTATTATGATTATTATGATTATTATATTGGATTATCTGTTCCATGTGCTGTCGGGCCTTTAATGCAATACATCACATAAGTGATAAGTGGCGTCAAAAGTAATTTAAGTTCTAACATGTTTCCAATCCTGCTAAAACAAATTCTTTATGGAAGTGAGCATGATACCCGCAGCCAATCTTAAAATTCACAGAGGGCAAGCATATACACTGAACAGGGCACCAGTCTATTGCTGTGTTCGGTAGTAGTTACATCACCGGGGATTTAAAAACCATCTGGCGTCTAGTCCGTCAGCCATGGCCAAGCCACCCAGCATTGTTGATAAACTCAGGGGGCCTGGAAGGTATTTCTGTGACTGTAACTCAGTCACCGTAATAGTGGAATAGCAAACTGCTACTGTCCCACTGGAGTATGCTAAACATTTTATAATAAAACCGAATATGTGTCATGCCAACATTTGCTCTTTACAAAAATCAAGTAGAACTTCTGTGTTGATACTGATTCATGGACAGATTTACAAAATAAATATTAATTTTTAAGTTCATTTACAAAGTGTAGCAGCTCCTGTGACTCAGTCGTAAGAGCCATCTGTTGGAAACAACAGTTCCTGATGGCTCGAATCCCAGGAGAGAAATGCAATATGAAGGTCGGTGGTGTGTTTACGGACTCTGTGATGGACTGGTGTTTTGTCCATGGCATACCTGTGCCTGTGCCCCATGAATTCTGAATTATTCTACAGAGTCATGACGACGATGGTTTTTTATGTAACTTTTTTTTTTCATCTGATATTAGGAGTCAAAATGACATTGAGAATTACTGTAGGAATAATGTATGACTGGACAAAATGATACTATAAACCATTAAATATGAAATATAACATAAAAATCATATTATCTATGTAATATGTGTAAAATATGAAATTTGATCTTGCAGATTGGTATAGATTATAGCTGTGTCTCAGTGGGTACAATCAACTGCTAAAGGCAGTTACTGAAGGCCTGGGTTCAAATCTTGGGTGGGGCTTGTAGCATGAAGTTCAGGTGGTACATTTATTGAACTCTGAAATGTACTTCCTCCCTGTGCAGGGTGTACATTTACATGTGCTCTGTAACTCCAAACTCCAGACACCCCAGACAGGATAAGTTGGGGTAAATCAGGATGCTTTTGTTTAAGTGAGAGTAAAATGATCTCTACAAATAATGCAGATTGGTAATTCTTTTTGTTAAGTTGTTTTCTCCATAGTCTATTTTATTGTTAGTTCAAAGATGGGCACTATGGTGACTCGGCGGTTAGAGTGTTCACGTCACAGCTCCACTGGCCCTGGTTTGATCCCGACCTCGGGCTGCACCTGTGTGGATTTGTCCTCCTCGTGTCCTCATGGGTTTATTGTAGGTACTCTGGGGGTTAAAGCCTTATATAAACTGCTCACAAAATGAGGGGATACTTCAAAATGAAATATCCCATAATGAAATATCCCTTCATCTATGTGAGCAGTATAGCTGTGATAAGAAAATGAATATTTTTCAGAAATCTTTTTCAGATATCAAATATTTAGCCTCTAAATATCCTTCTTGTGCAATGAAATGTGGACATACACTCGACAGCCACTTCATTATTTATAATTACAATATTTCAGTTTACAGTTCAGTGCACAATAATTCAGTGATTCGGATTCACAATAGCTATTGCTCAGTGACAATCTTTACTGTGTTTATGGTGTCTTTCTTTATTTTCACATCTACAGTACTATGTTCTTAGTGCAATTAAGTCTTCATGGAGACTATATTAATCTGCTTTGCTCATGATAAATAATAAATAATAATTTAAATAATTCCTTATGGCATACAGAAAATTACAGTTACTTGTCATTTATGACGAGAACAGAGGTACCACTGCATATTATAAAACATTGCACTTTCCCTTGCCAGAGCATGGTCACTGGCATATTGTCTAATGTGTAATTATTTGGTAGATAACTAGTTTTGCAAATGCTCCTGGGGCTGATCAGATTCCTGCTGGTACCAATGTCCTTTTGGACCCACTCCTGTATCTGGCTTTGGATCAAAAGCGAAATGTTTTAGTAATTTAAGGAATCAATTCTCTTAAAAGAGTTATTCAAAATGACTCGGCTTACTGGACAAAAGAAAATGTTTCATTTTTAGAATCAATTTCTTCAATAAAAATTCATTTAAATGGTGCGAGAGATTGGTTAAATAGCACATACTGTAGTTCCTCTACAGAACATGTTCTTGTACATTTTCAGTAGGCTTTATGATTAAAGCGAGATCTCCATAGTTGCTTGACTTAAGCTCCATTCAGTAGGAACCGAATCACTGCCCAAATTGAGTATTGGGCCTTGCGGTATATATTTTGTTTAAAAACCGAACGTTAACCTAAAGGCGGTAATAAACGGGCTTGTTCGTCATCAGAATCGAATCAGAAGAAGTAGGCTACAAATGCAAATGAAAAACATTCGGTTGAGGTCAGAGGCTATATAACGACAATATAAGGAGTTCATTTATTTGAAATTGCTGTTCAAAACGGAGCCGATTCAGTTGTGAATCACTTACAGGAATCAGTGTCAATCTGGCAACCCCGATCGGCGGCAGCAGCCCTTTTCCGAGTTAATTCATTCACACTGAGCTCAGAGGAGAAACCGAGCTCCAGCTGGGGCATGGAGAGTAGAGGAGGATACTGCTGAGTCTGAGAGAGAGACCTGGATCTCACCTTCATCACCACCATCATCGCCCTCATAATCCGGACGCGCGGTGAAAGTGGAAGAGCAGGATGTGCTTCTGACTGTTCCTGATGCTGTGCCGGTAAGACCGTTTTACTCTCCGTACACGTGCGATTTAATTATTGTTTGTGTCGAATGGAATTAAGTTTATTGCCAAGTTTGATGCTATTTCATATCATTATATAAAATATTCTTGTTCTTTTTCTTAGTGAGAGTGTTAATTTATGCACATGCATGTAATGTTTACAGTGTTGCATATACGACATGGTCCAGTATTTAAATACGCAGTGCTGATGAAAGTATAGTTTAAATTAAAGGGTGAAAACAATATGGTCAAAAACGAAATTGGGTGGAATGAAGTCATTTTAAGTTAGTTGAATTACTGAATTTACACAGGCAGTGTGTAATCCATACTAAATTCATAATTCATTTGTGAAGTAGTTTTATATGAATACGTGAAATAAATGAACAAACATACTACACAATTGTCACAGTGAATTTCCTCCCACTGATGAATTCCATATGGTTAATGACTACATTTTGGTATAATACAGTTTGCACTGTTAATCTACAATATTTAATTAACTGCAAATGAAACAATTACAGCCAGTAATAACATTGTTAATGAGTTTGAAATTATACATACTAAACGAGCAGCAGCAGTGTTGAATCATTTCGTGAACTGTTGAGTTAATGCCCACAGTAATTAATATAGTGTAAAATTACTATTAGAGCTGATTTAATTGACAATTTAATTAATTGTCAATATTTTATTGACTTCTTTGTTTGGAATTGAATCATAAAAGTGTTTAATAATTGCATTAATTTATATAATCTAGTCGTTAGTTACTTCAGGTTGAGTGAATATCTTGTGTTAATCACCAACAATATTACATTAACACAAGTACAGGAGTGCTTGGAGGTTTGTGAAGCATTATAAATGTCCCATATGTTGCATAAATGATCTCAATTATTTGCTCTTCACAACTTGATCTGTCAGACATTGCTGGTAACACCACTGCAATGGTGTTTTTGCCATTATTTAACACTACCCCACTGGCTAGGCAGACAGGCTATTACGTCCTTGAAATGATGCCAGTTTAGAGTGACCGAACGACCTAACATGCATGTCTTTGGAAGGAAACTGGAGTACCCAGAGTAAACCCCGGTGAAAACATGGGGACATAAAATATGCATTTCAAAATAAAATATGTTGGATGTTGTATAAAAAAAACTGTATGGCATAGGTGAGATATAAAATAACAATGCAAAAAACGATTTGATTTGGTCGATTTGAATAATTATATTTAATTGTAAAGTGTAATGTACAAGACCAGATCAAGATCTACAAGATCTTCTAAGGGGTTCTTATTCATGTGTTAAATGATATACCTTAAAATTTAAACCTTAACTTATAACATTAAATCACTGCGCAGGATACCTTGCTTAATAATAAAATGTTTCTTACAGTTAATTATATTGTTATCTTATTTTATTATATTTTTTACTGGTAATGTCCTAGGGATGGAAATGGTGGGCTGGCTCAATTCTATTCAGAATGTTATGATTTACAATTTATACCAATTTATGTGGCTTTACTAACAAAGTGGAACTACACTATGGAATTGAGTTTAGTCACAAATTATTAATTATAAACATGGGTGACACACTTTGCAGTGTTGGTGCCAGCTACCAGGACCTGAGTTTAATCTTTACATCCAGTTACTGCGTGTTTACAGAGGACATAAGTAAGTGGCCCAGTCTAGGGTTGTTTCTGCCTTTCACCCTGTGCCACTGGCTTGATAGTGTCACGATTGTGTTGAATGATGTGCACCTTCATCAACATATTGAAACAACACCATCTACTTTATTGTACTTTACAAACCTGCTTCATTGAGATATGGAGAGCTTGCCTTTGTTTTATTTGCTTGTGTAGTTTGAACTATTTCCTTTCTTTAAGTGTCTTTCAGGAGTGAGTATATGTGGAGTGTGTTAGTATGTGTGTGAGAGAGCACTGAGGTCAATACAGACATGATGGAATGTGTCTCTTTAGTCTGAAATGGTTTTCCTCATCATTACTGAGTGTTATTCTGTCAGAGCTGTTACTCAGTCGGAGAATCTCTGTAGATTCTTTCAGCTCCTATAATATTAACAACAGTCACAAAGTAGCATGAGAAAGATGATGATAAAAATCATTGTGTGGTGATGGAATTGGAGAAAATGATACTAAATGTGGTAGAGTTTCTGATTAGGTTGAATGTGTTAAGGCCAATAATGGTTAAATGATTGCATACAGATCATACTGAGTGCATTCACATGGTACTGCAGAAAATCTGATTTAATCAGAAATCCAATCAAGCACTCCGTGTTGATCAGGGACTCTGCAGGGTTTTCAGGACTTATGACACAATGGGCCCCTAAAATATTTTGAAAATATATCTTTTTGGGCCACTTTGCTTCCCTTTGGCAGCCATTGGGGATTATAATGAAACTGTTATCTTGGTTATGATATCCCATATTGCTGAGGTGCTGTATCGGGATAAAATACACCGCATAGCCCGGGGTTCACATCCATTCAATGCCTTCTTGCCAGACCAGTAACACTGTGATTAGGGCTGTAAAAGTATTTATTTTTTTCTTACCGTGGCGATAAAGCACTATTTCACAGAAGTTTGGCAGTTAACCATCGAACCACCACCTTACAAACGTCCGGTTTATTTAATTAGTGCCCAGGTCTGCTAACCATGCTTAGATCAAGTGCGGTGTGAGCAATGTGTGCTCTGGGGGTAGGTACTGGCGCTCCCAATATCCTGACCGGGAAGCAGGGTTAAAATGGTGGACAAAAACCATAATTCATGCTATTAAAATTAGGATAAAAAAAGACGTGATGCTGATGATGATGATGATGATGATGATGAATCTCATGAATTACAAGCGGATTAGAATTTGCAATATTTGGTGATTCGGAATAACTGATTAATGCAATATATATTGCAATATATCTAAGAATATACCACCCTTTGTTGATAGCTAATATAACTGTCATGTTAGAAGCTCTTTTTTGAGACAATTCTGGTCTTCTTTGATATGCTACATGACCACTTTTTAGAAAAACATGCCTTTGATCCAACATGGTAGCTTTCAAGATAGAGGCCATGTTCCGGACTTAAAAGATAGGCCCCCCTCACTCATTACATTTACACATTTACATCATTTAGCAGAGGCCCTTATCCAGAGCGACTTACAACTGATACAGTCTTACAATCCAAGCAATTGTGGGTTAAGTCTTTCTTAAGAATCCAACCATGGCAGCTTGGCAGAGGTGGGATTTGAACCTTTGACCTTATGGTCAAGTGTCCAGTTCCTTAACCACTAGGCTACCACAGTCACAATTACTTGCTGGGGTATTCCGATATGTCATTTTCCCTTTTGTTTCTGAAATAGCAAGGTGCCCTGTGACTTTTGACTCACCCTGTTCGTTTTGACTTGTACCATTGTAAGAAATGTCTGCTGGCAGGTGCATGATGCATGGGATGTCCCTAATTTCACAAAACAACAACAGACTGATGTGTTTCCTGAGAAGACTGTTGGTGACTATCAGCTGTCTGTTTCCTATCACATAACTGTTCCTGTGAAACGAACACGTCACTTATTAAACACAGGACACAAAGTGAGTTTGTTGTTCTGCACTTTTGAGGAAGTCTAAGAAAGCCATTTATTTTTAATGACAAATAGAGATGTATGTCTGAGAAAATGTAGTTAGGCATATTTCTGTGGATGCTGTATATCTCACTTTGCATATCACTTTGCTGTCTTTTAATAGTAAGTAATAAATGAGTCTTTTTAAGCAGATATAGTCTGTTTCAGCATTAGTCATTTCTTAAATGCATCAAAAATGTGATTCTGGACTTTTTACCGATGGTATATGTGGGTAAGAAATCAGACTTTACTAAAAGTGAGATGACGTTGACAGTGATGTTTTGACAGATGACAGATTGTGTGTTATAAAACATTGATATTGATATTGTATAAAATGTGAACATGTCCTCAGATCAAATTCATGACCTTTATCGGTTTACTCACATTTTTATTGCCTTCCTTCCTCCATCTGCTTCTGCCGGAAACTTAACTTCTGCCTGTCAGATTATCCTCCTTCCTCCATCCTTCACTGTTAGTCTGTGTGTGTGTCTGTGTGTGTATATCTGTGTGTGAGACATAGGAGAGGAGATAAGGGTGCACTTTGGCCCCTCGGTCAAAGACACACACACACACACACACACACACACAGACACACACAGCTTAAGGCGATATCTGAGTGGTCATAGTGAATCAGTGTCAGTATGTTCGGCTGAGCATGCCGTGTGTGTTATTGTGTGTGTGTGTGTGTGTGTGTGTGTGTGTGTTTGTATTTGTGTGATTTTCACAGTGAAGGTTTAGGAAAAGTTTGTTTAATACACAAATTGTACACACCAACCCTGAAAAAAAGCGAATCAGGGAATGTAAAATATTTGAAATGTCCTCATTGTTAAGAAAAGCATATGTGTTAAATACACAATTTATACAACAATAAATGTACAATTTATTTAATTATTACTGATTATTACATTATGGTGGTGTGGGATGTGTGTGGGTTTAACACTTGCTAAGATTAGGTGTAAACTGAGTCGCTGATTTGTCTCTCAGACCCCAACTCCTGTGTCCATGCTTACAGGTGACAGTATTCTGTAAAATATTATAAACCACGTGAGTTCACATATTTAATACTACTGGCACTCAATAGGTTTTGAAGTGTGTGATGGTTAAGGCATGTTGCTAAACTGTTAGCTATAGGTTTTCATTATTGTTAGCTACATTAGCCTGAGATGAAGTAGCAAAAGTGATATAAGGAGGTGGAGGAGAGTACGGCTGGGTGGTGCTGACAGCTCCAAGCGTAGTGACTTTTTGAGCAGATGGTGGTTTTGGCAGAACTCATTCTGCAAAAACTGGCATAACACACACACACCACACACACACACACGCATAGGCACACAACATGCACATATGTTCTCATAAGCACACAGAAGCTTGCACTCACACACAGATGGCAGTGTGATAGGGTTTGTAAATGTGAGTTGCTTTGGTTATTGTCATTTTTACAGATGCCCTCCAGTTTCAAACACTCACAGTGAAGTGTGTGCGCCAGTGTGTGTGTGTGTGTGTGTGTGTGTGTGTGTTTTTTTTTTGGGGTGAACTATACAGAAAGTAAAATTAAAACACAGACTGATAACGAGAAGCGGCTTATCTGTTTTTATTGCAAACCTGTGTTTTATTCCATGCCTGTTAATATTTTTGGTTCATACTTTTTAAATGATCTGTATGTATCTGTCTGTTTGTCTGAATTTACATTAATTGCGATTGAGGCTTATGATATACAGAGACTTTAATGGAAATAGCATACTTCCCATACTAAACCATACTGCAAAAAGAGCATGCAGCACAGAGTTCACGTCTGTGAACAAGAATATTCTCACTCTGATCAGATAGCCACATGATGTGCTACTCAAATGTAAGTGTGTGCTGCCAGAGCTATGTGCATGCCAGACTGTATGCCATATTTATGATTACTTTTACCATAATTTGAGTTACAGGTATTTTATTTAAACGATTTTATGTTGTATACTATACTGAAATAGAATACAGTGTATATTTGTGTCATTTCACTCTCAGATATAGACGATCATTTCAAAGCTAGGTCCACAGTGATGCTGTATTGCTATCTTCATCAGTCGCATAGTTCATAGACTGCTACAGCATACTGGATCCACAAATTTATACAAATGTTTAATGTTATTACAGTACTTACAGTGCTGAGAGCTGAAATGCAAGCATCAGTTTGGTTATTTAGTGTCATTTTAAGGTTTGAACTCAATTAGAGTGACATCGGATTGACATTTGATTTATTGTGTATGCACCAAATTTCTGCCGCAGCACGTTTTATTGTATGACTGCCTCATTCTTTATACGCCGTGATGAATACTAAAGGTCTTGGCCATAAATGTCTTTAAATGTCAAGGAAGATATATTTGATATTTTGCAAATGAGACCTTAAGCAATTTGGTCGTCTGATAAGCAGCTGTGTGTTTGCTTAATTAATGCATCATTCATATATGCAGGAACAGAGGAGGTTCTTTGATCATATCTGGTATGTAGGGGGAGAGAGGTATTGATATTATCTGTTTTTGATCTCTCATTTCTGTGTAGTTCAGTGGAGAATCTTTAGCATGCTAATATGCAACTGTATGGCTGGTTTGCTTAGGCATGTTTCAAATTGATATTGATTAAGCATCATGTCTTTCTTAATTTAGTTTTATTTGTACGACAGCACAGGGACAGGGTTCTGTTGCATCATCAAAGTATGCACCAGCAACTTGGGCATAATTTTAAGACATTACGTCAGCTGGCTGTAGTATTTCTCAAAATTGACACTAAGGGTTGCATGTTTGAAGGGGGTGTACATGTAAAACCTGAGGTGGCTCTGTTTGTCCCAGAAAAATCTTTGAAAATGATCAAGTCAAGTCATATTTACTTATATTTTTTCCATTTTTACAATGGAGCATTGTTTTAAAGCAGCTTTACAGTATGTGATTATGTTCTATGGCCAGCCCCAAATTGAGCACGCCTAGGGCAACAGTGGAAAGAAAAAACTCCCTAAATTTTGTAAGAAAGAAACCTTGGAAGGATTAAGACTCAAAAAGGGACCCATCCTTCTTGGGTGGTTTAGATCAATTGTAATATTAATATGTAATACGTATAAATAATAACACATAAATAAAATTATGAATAGAATACAGTAACAAATGTGTCAGAAATGTAAAAAAAAATATTTTGTCCGAGTCACTTTAGGATATCGAGTTTTAGGCACATCGTCCCCTGACAACCGACATTTATTTGGAAAAATCCCCTAACTTTTGTGATCAGTACACATACGTACACATACTGTATGGTGCAGCAGGATAGAAGCAGAAACGTAATTCCTCAGATGTTTCAGCCTTGGAGCACAATCATTTCCATTTGCACCACGTTTGTCTATAAATTTTCTATCCCGTTGTTCTGACGTCCTTCTTATTGCTTGTGTTCTTCAGAACCAAATTCTTTCAGTTTTTCACTGTATTGTCAGTGCTGACAAAAAATGTGGAGGGAGAAGATCACTAAAAATAGCTGAATGACTCTGTCATCCTATCGTCATTCTTTTAATCCACATTTTTTCAATGCAGATTGTTCTCCCAGCTTAGTTGTTCAGTTTCACTGGTTCCATTGAGGAATAGTTGGGTAGCAGACCCTATTTAATATGTGTAGGGAAAATTCCTACTTCCTTCTTGCATGTTCAAAAACCCCATCTTGTTTAGTGATTGTCTTATTGGCTTATTTGCAGATTGGATGAGGCATCATCACATAATTATGAATTATTATAATTATGATCTGTTGGTGTTTTTACCTTGTGAGAAAGCATGTGCTCTCCACTGTCTCACAGTGTACTGTAGCATCAATGCTACCTAAACAACCATTACTTGAATAATTCCCTGTATAAAATGAGTGTTGACATGAACCTGAGATATTACTGGATTGTCAGGAATTTCATTTTAGGCCTGCAACACAATCCAAAAAAGGTAAAGCATTTGTAATGTTGCCATTCCTTTTCACCTATTTAGTGTTTCAGTGTTATTTTATCCCATTGTTTCTTCAAAAACGCGTCTTTATATCTGTAGCAGTGGTGGCATTTTTTTTTGATTTTTTGAAATGATTTTTTTCCAAAAAAGATGTGGAACACTGATTCATGTGACCATCGTACACATTGTGTGAGTTTTAAGTGGCATTTATGACTGTAACTTCTTATCATAGTGTATAATAAAGGTTTTTTAATCAGCTATTGATTGCTGTCTGAGGGATCAAAGATCACAGGCTTCAGCTTAAGCTTGCACCCTTGAACTGAACCTGCAACTCCTGAACTGAAATTCGTCCTGATTGCTTGAATTAGTTTATTATGCGCTGTAGAGGGAGAAATATGCAAATCTCTTCTAATCGTTTGTTGTGGAACATTGAGTTTAGACATTTTGTCATTTTCTTCTGCATTTGTTGACAAACTGGAAATCCTCACCCCATCTTTGCTCAGTAAAGACTCAGACTTTCCTGGATGCTTCTTTTGTACCAAATTATAAAAACAATCACTTATTGACATCACCTCTTTGAATTTTTCGAATAATTTGTTTTTTTGTTTAGTCATTCTAAATTGGTCCGCTATGAGTATGTTTAACTAGTTTAAGTGTAACCCTGTGTATTCGCTATAACCTTGTGTCTGTCATAAATAGCCAGTGATGCTAAAAGCAATGTTAAATAAACAAACTAGCCACATTTGTACTGTATTTTGTTTTGTGCCAGTTTGTAATATACCAATACTTGGATGCCATTGATTGTGCTGAATTTGTGCCACCAGTTACTAGAGACAAAAATGTCTGACATCATGCACAGAGCAAAACTTTTATTTTTATTAAAGGAAGTGTTGTAAATCGAAAAAGAACATTATAAATATGTTTTATAAATAATACATCAGTTAAATAGGAAAAAATATTGACTACGTTGACCAGGTGCTGCAGCCCTATTTTTTGGCAAAATGAGTGACTTAGTTAATGTCGGCTCACAAATAGGTAAAACAAAAAATTCAAATATTTATTGCCTAATATTGTATGTTCAAGAACACAACTTTTTACTTTTGTGGTTTTTATTAAATGTGATAGATCCACATCTTAAATGGAAGTTTAACAAGAAACATTATAAACATAGTTTTAAGAAATGATTGATAAATTGATAACATCGACTAGTTGCTGCAGCACTTGTTTTTTGCAAAGGAAGTGACATACTTAATAATGTCGGTTCTCACATTGTTAAAACTACAATGAAGATATTATTGTAGCTGATACATATCATATGTATATGTATCTAAGTGCAATACATTTAGCTAGTTTGTGATTAGAGAGCATGAAGAAATCCAGCTTTTATAAACAGAGCAGCATTTTGTTTACACACCCGCAGATGCAAACAAGCACACAGATTGGATATATGACACACAGATGCACATAAATACTCACTAGAATGCAAAGAATGCAGCTTTATTGTGTGTGCGTGCGTGTGCGTGCGTGTGCGTGTGTGTAAATGCACAGCTGTTGGTATTAGTCATGTAATCCCCCCATAGTATGAGCTATATGTTCATCTTAAACTCTGTAGACACACACACACACACACACACCTCACAGCTTTTCAATACCCGCTAAGAACAATTGTGTGTGTTTGAGTCTGAAGGGTGGAAATTGTGTCCATTTTTCCTTTCTTTGTTCACAGAGAGAGCTGGGTACTAAGGGTATTGTGATTGTGATGGTTACATTTACATTGGTTACAGCGGATGTGCATGTTTGTGTGTGTGTGTGTGTGTGTGTGTGTTCATTATAACAATGTAGGTTCTATTTACAATATTCGCATTACATCAAAAAATGTTAAAAAGGGATTTGGACTGTACCTATCCCCTGTTCTTCTTAATGATCCATTTTCCCTTGTTGGTGCCTAACCTTGTATGTACTACAAGTCAAGAATAAAAACTCATACTTGCGGACACTGACTGTTGATAGCCCTGACCCTTGACCGCTGTGTGATCCTTCCTTACAATGTGTGTGTGTCTGTGTGTGTGTGTGTGTCTGTGTGTGTGTGTGTCTGTGTGTGTGTCTGTGTGTGTGTGTGTCTGTGTGTGTGTGTGTCTGTGTGTGTGTGTGTCTGTGT